>PVKA01005257.1:0-91914 GCA_004027165.1 Ctenomys sociabilis
TTTTTTTTTTTTTTTTTTTTTTTTTTTTTTTTTTTTTTTTTTTTTTTTTTTTGTCTTTTTGAGACAGGGTCTCACTATGCAGTTCAGGCTGGCCTTAAGCTCACTTTGTAGCTCAGGCTGGTCTCGAACTCACAACAATCCTCCTGCCTCAGCCTCCCGAGTGCTGGGATTACAGGCATGCGCCACCACGCCCAGCTTCATTGAATATTTTAAACAGATTTGATTATAAAAATTAACTTCATTTATCACTACACAACAGAATTGCATAAATTCTGTCTACAAGTATAAACAAGATACCCAACAGAAAAATAATGAGGATGAAGCAGCAAAATGGTAAGTTTGGGCCTAGTCTGACCAACTTAGCAAGACCGTGAGTCAAAAATTTTAAAAGTGGCTAAGAAAATGTAGCTCACTTTAAAAACATGAAGGCACTAGGTTCAGTCCCTGGTACTACAAAAAAAAAAAAAAAAAAACAAAGAGGGGGGAGATGGAGAGAAGGAGACAAACAGGGAAGGAGACAGGCAGGCAGACAGGAAAAGACAGACAAAAGGTTTCCAAGTAATAAAGAAGGCCAACTGGAAGTTTATTCAGTGAATTTACAGTGTATTTAGGAGCAGGGGAGATATCTCATTATAATAAGTGCTTGCTTGTCAAGTACAAGGGCCTGAGTTCCATCCCCAGTTGTCAAAAAAAAAAAAAAAAAAAAAAAAAAAATATATATATATATATATATATATATATATATATATATATATGATGTATTTAGGCTTATTACTATTAATAAGGACACACATTGTACCACTACAAATGAGATACTTAAAAGACCCAAAAAAGATGCTCTTAATCTGATTAACTTAAAGTTAAAATTTGCATTAGTGACCAAGAAAAGCACATGCTGAAAGAATAGACTTTTGGAGGGTGAGGCAGGAGTATCACTGCAAGTCTGACATCAGCCAGAGCTATATAGTGAGTCAAGACCAGTTTGCACTACATAGCAAGACCTTGTCTCAAAACAAAACAAAATGTCTGTGCTTTGCTTTATACAATAGATTTGTTCCTAGAAAGCAATATATAACTGAAGTTTTAAAGTTTATGAGATTTTAAACTATCATGACATTTTTTAAAAATTCTATAGCATACACTTTGAAAAATAACTTTTCTCTCAAATTTTTACATAAATATTTTATAGTATAAGATAAAAATACCATATGAACACTTAACTATAGTAGGATGCACATAGTACATTTGCTTTTTTTTTTTTGAGACAGGGTCTCACTATGCAATTCAGGTTGGCCTTAAGCTCACTTTGTAGCTCAGGCTGGTCTTGAAGACACATAGTATATTTTCAAATCCTACTTACTAGAAAATTTCTTAATCACTCTGCATAGTTTTTAAACACTGAAGAAAGGGAACCTAGGAGAACTACATTTTCAACCTTTAAAATGGACAATAAGAAATAAACCAAAATTTAAAAAATAAATTCCCATAAGAATAGTCACATTATTCAAGTAAGCCATTGTTCACTGTTATATCTTTGATTAGAAATATCCTAGAGGTAAGACTTCTGCAAGGTGACTGGATTGGGAAGTGGAGGGCATTGTACTTGTCAATGGACTAAACCACTGATGAGTTCCTGGCTGAATGACGAATTCATTCTTTGATAAGTGGGGCTCAGTGGAGATAATCCACTAGGGACATGTACAATATATACTGTGAAAGGTGAAGAGAACACTCAGAAAAAAAGAACAATTGAGATGAGGAAGAGGAGAAAAAAAATTTTTTTTAAATATATATATAAATATATACACAAAGTTAGATAATTACACCACTAATTTCTATTAGTTCATTAGAAAGAACACTTTGTCCTTTCTGATCAATCTGAGCAACTAGTTTGGAAATAGTAATAATATCTTAACCATTGTTAATCTCCTAATTTTTGTTTTTCGAATTCTTTATCATTGTTCTTAGTGCTTTTCCTCTTAAAAAAAAAAAATCTATAAACGAAAGACACAAAACGTGCCAAAAACTCAATTATAATTGTCTCAACCCAGGGTAAGCATAAATACTTAAATAGTATACTCCTCTGCAATCTACCAAGATAAAGAATTCCCTAATTTCTTTACTTATAAAATTAAATGTCCTGTAAATTTGACCTACAATTTAGTGACTATGTCCTGTCTTCCAAATAAGACCTCAAAATCCTGGATGAGAAACAACCCCTTATCTAGAATCAAAATAATTATGAATTCCCTGATAAAGGATATCTTCTTTATCTCTATACTATTTCTCACTGTAGAAGAAAGGCATTATTACTAAAGCTGCTTTAAAATGTTAAGACATAACATTCAAATATTTGTAAATCAAAAATTGTGGGGCTGGGGGTGTGGCTTAGAGTTGTAAAACTGGCCTATTATGCATGAGGTCCTGAGTTTAACTCCACACCAAAAAAAAAAGTGTGGCAATGAGAATACATACATCTGAATCCAATACATAAAAAAAACAAAACTTTCACTAGTATGTCTTCATGGTGTACACAAATTTTTGATATCTGTCACTTAATAAGATAACAAATATATCCGTCCCATCACTATACACCTTTTCTAACTAATTCAGCTTAGTTTTCTTTGCTAACCTCAAAACTCAGAACTCTTCTCAATACCATTTCATTGGACTGAAACTGGTATGTAGAACTGAACTTAAGGAAAACTTCACTAAAGGGCAAATTTCTCATACTTTTTTTTTTTTTTTTTTTTTTGTCTTTTTTTTTGAGACAGGGTCTCATTATGCAGTTCAGGCTGGCCTTAAGCTCACTTTGTAGCTCAGGCCAGTCTTGAACTCACAACAATCCTCCTGCCTCAGCCTCCCGAATGCTGGGATTACAGGCATGCGCCACCATGCCTGGCTTCTCATACATTTTGCTATCTTATGAAAACCACAACTCATCTATGACATCAAACATTAATTGATATTAGAAAGATAACCACAAGAAATAAGAAAATCATTAATGTATATCTTGTTTAGAATGGTATGAAAAAGATTCCCATCAAAATCAGTTATTTTAAAAAGGAAAGATGGGGCTGGGGAGATGGCTCAATAGAATAAGTACTTCCCTGGCAAGCACAAGGGCCTGAGTTCAATCCCTGTTCCACAAAACAAAAAATTAAAAAAATAAAAATAAAACAATTCTTTTTAAATATAAAATAGTAAAAAAAAGTTTGAGTTTTCCAACATTTTATTATGAAAATTTCCAAATGTATAGAAAAATGAAAAGAAATTCTATAATGATGAGGTTGGAGGACTGGGCATGGTATGATGATATAAATCTCAAGGCCAAGGGCACCCACACCAGAAACTTCAGTGGCGAAGGACATAAGCTAGCTCTAGCACTTCCCAAATAAAGCACTAAGTAACACAAATTCACCCTTCTCCATTTTTTCCAGGCCTGCAACAGGCCTAAAATCCCCTACAAAATATCTGTGGGGATTTTACAAAAAGTTTATGTCATAGTAACAAAATTTTAGTGCACAAATATTTGCCTTCCTGTTATCAATGTAATGCTTCCCATGAACTGATATCCAATCTCAAAAAAGGTGAGCAAGGTTATATTCTAGTAGACTGAGAAATTTTTTAAGCACTTTTTTCTTTTTCTTATGTGTATGGGGTGAGTTACTGGCGACTGACCTATAAAGCCATCACACTAAGGTAGTGTTCCAGGCTTTTTTTTTCTTTTTAGGAGATAGTGTCTTGTTAAATTGTTATCTTCATCATGGGCTCAAACTGTGAATGTTCCTGCTTAGACAGACAGGATTACAGGCTTGTGTTACCAAGCAAGCCCAACTGTATTTTGTTTCTTGAACAAAGAACTATAAATGGCGCTTGCAGTTCATTTATTTACCAATTTGGAAGTTCATTTATTTACCACATTTTACTACTTGTCAAGATACCTTTTAGGAATAGTTCAAAGAAGTATTTTGCATCCTACCCAAAAGCAAAAAAATCAAAACAACAATGTTTAACAATACTGAACACCATGCAATACAGGACATTAATCTCTGAAAGACAGCTAAGAGCACCCTACCCACTCTTCTACTTACTGTATTCAAAGTTTCAAGGGAGAACAAGAACCCAAGTGAACTCAGACATACTGCTATAGTTGAGCAGAGATGAGAATCAAGACAAATCTGCAAGATCCATTAATAAAGGGAAGAAAGTTATAGAGAAACAATCCCATAGATCTCTGAAGAGTTCCACAGAATATTTAGCAGTGGGCCAGGGAGACAGCTCAGTGGAATAAGTATTTGCCTGGCAAGTACAATTCCTGAGTATAAATCCCAGTATCACCAACAAAAAAAAAAGTATTTAGCAGAGTATTCAGTACATGTGTCAAGAAAACCATCTCTGCCTGGGGAAAGATTTAAGCAAAAAACAGTACTAGGCACTCCACACACATGGGAACAGTGCCTGTTTCTATCAGTTAGACTACAAATCTCATTAATTCCTGGAATTTACATAGAACTCTAACAAGGGTCTTGTCTCAAGTATTGGGGCTAGTCCCAACAGGACCCAAAAGGATCAAACAACTTCTTAGTAATGTAATTTTGTCCTAGAACAAAACTCAATAGTATTTTAAGGAATTTTTTAAAGCATCAAACAAGTTAAAATTAATAATATTTGGCCTCTAACTGAAGATTACAAGACACACAAATGAGGAGAAAATAAGACTCATAATGAGATAATAAAATCAATCAACTAAAACCAACTCAGATTTGGCACATGTTAAAATTAGAAGACAACAGAGAAAAAGTTGTTATAATTTCACTTTTTATATTCAAAGTTAAATACAAATGTAAAAGACATTATTAAAAAGACTCAAATCAAAACAATAAAGATGAAAGTCATAATATCTGAAATTAAAACCCACTGGAATAAGTTACATATTACAGAAGCAATGACTAAGGAATTTAAATCTGAAATAAGAACTAGTTATACAAAAACAGAGAAAAAAATATACGAAATAATGAAGAATATCAGCAAGCTATAGCAGATTGAAACAGCTTAATCAACATGCAATATCCAACAAGATATTTAAAGAAATGGCCAAAATTTTCTAAAATTTAAGCAAAATTTTTTTCACCTAAATAACATTTTTTTCAAAAACATTCACCGAAAGAGACATCATAGGTTATAAAAGACATTTCACTGAACTTTATATTCCTATTATACAAAATGTTATTTGGACACAATGCACTAAATCAGAAATCAACAACAGCACCATCTCTGGAGAAACTCATGTACAGAAATTAAATAACATGCTTCCGAAAAATCCATGGTTGAAAGAGCTCACAAAAGAAGTTAACATATATTCCCAGGATAGAAAAAAATCAATAGAGAGCATACCAGAATTTGTAGGTTGCTCTAAAGTAGCACTTGGAAGAAAATCTGTAACACTAAGAGTTTCAAATGAACATAAAAGTTAAAATGGCTTCAGTGTAGTCAAGGAAAAAGCAAAAAAAAAATCTTTTTAAACCTTAAAGATTTGCTAATGGGATATTTTGTATTAAAAATTTAAGGCAAACCCCTTTGAGTACTTGATAGTATTCCAGGGGCCTGAAAAGATTCTAGAGTGACTGGTCTATCTTTAAATGGGTGCATCACTGAATGGTGAAATATGTATTAGTTCTGATTAGAATCAGAACACTGGATTCACTTTATCCTCATCTATCTCTAAAGAACACTGAGCTAAGTGTTTCCTTCTTTAAAAGCCTCAATCTTGCCTCATCCCACTGGAAGTTATTCAACTGAAACTGTCATCTTAAACTTTATAATTTTTGGCTCATAGACTCTACCTTAAGAAAACAAAAATATAAAATACAATATGCAATTACAAAAACTACAGTGATTGTTTAACTTAAAAAACATGTATTGTGAAAGACACATAAAAGGCACACTGCCATTAATTCCTCAAAAATATTCCCCCTCATTTCTTCTGCTTCAGTCTGCCATTGAGTGCATGCTCTCAACTCCTACCCTAACCATGTCTTCTCACAAGACTTTCAGAATCAAATGATTCCTGGCCAAGAAGCAAATTCCTCAGTGAAGCAAATGCCTCAGTGGATTCATACGAAGACATGTAATAAAATCAGGTACAACTCCATGAGGAGACCCTGGAGGAAGACCAAGCTAGGACTGTTGCATACAAACTGCAACACATTTACCCTCTGGGAGGTCACAAAACAATGTACTCTTTTAATCATGGTCAAGACAATACTGAATAAAGTTTTAAAAATAACCATTGCCTGGACAGTAGAATATACTTAATTAGGATTTTTTTTTCTGTGATCAGTACTATTGAATCAATAAATTTTTAAAACCCTTAAAAAAAATATTTCCCCTCACTTCAAGCACCTGTATCACATCATTCTTGCAATTTTCTAAAGCAGTTCTGGAAGTCCTCTTTCATCAATGTTTTCAGTTGTGCTATCTTGATGTCCTGAACAAAAATAGTAACCTTTGATGGTTAGCTTTGTGAAAGAGCCAGAAGTCACATGGTACCAGACCCATGAAAAAGTGGATACTGTTTTGATGAGATTACCTTTCTGTTGGATAGCACTTGGTAGCAGCATTTATCACATTTGTGAGAAACTCATGAGGACTTCCATAACTGCTTTGGAAAGTGGCAAGAATACTGGAATAAGTATGTTTGAAACAAGGGAAAGGTAATGTGAGGGGAATTAATGTCAATGTGTGTTCTACTATAATTTTAAAGCATTTGTTTTATAGGCATATTTTTCATCTTTTATTTTGATCACCCCTTGTAGTCAGGTGTGATGGGGCATGCTTGTAAGTCCAGCACTCAGTCCTCATGGCTGAGCCAGGAGGATTCTAAACTCAAGGCCAACTTGGGCTGCAGTGAGATTTTTGTCATTTAAAAAGAGCAAATAAAATCTATTGTAAACAGAAAAAAGAAAACAATATCAAAGCTAAAAACAAAAAAAGCTAATAAAATCAAGATCAGTGACAATTATTAATCTCAAAACAGATAAAACAAAAAATTGTAAGGGGTATGACTATAGATTCTATACACATAAAAGGAACATTACAAAAATTTTGTGCCAATAAATCTAACAGATAATTTTTTTTTTAAATCCTTGAAAAGTATGCACCAATATTTACTCAAGAGAAAAGGTAACCTTATATATACTCTTCAATTAGGCTGGCTGAAACAAGCCAACCCTGTTTTATTCCCCATAAAAGGTTCCTACTTTATGACCCCACTTATATAAGCTTTTAGAAAGTAGTGGTTCTCTGTGGATAGAACTATAAGGGTAAGAGGATAATGAAGAGACATAAGAAAATAGATGTTTTATTTATGTTTGCTACCTTGATTTATGATAATGATTTGCAGTGGTTATATAATTCAAAAATTATCAAATTGTATATTTTAAAGTTGTATAGTCTTAATTCTTTACTACTTTAGTAAAAGTCATTCATATATTTCATTTCAGTTTTTAATAGAGATATATTCTGAGATTATCTTCACAACTTTTAATTTTTACTGTGCCCATTCACAGTATATTAATATAAGACAGGAGACACTTGGCTTACTTCCCTGTTCTGAACTCCAAGTCAGCCTGCTATAGCTCAAACATGTGTCTGCATAACAATGTCTTGAAGGATCACAAACAGAACTGCCAGCTCTCAAGACACATTTGATGATAGTCCCATCAAGTAAAGTTTTACAGCATAATGTCCTAAGCTCAAAATGTTCCATATTGTTTTGCATAGCTGTATTGAAGACCAAACTGAATACATGCTGGCATGTCACAGGGCCTGAAAATTTTTACCTAGGCAATGAAGTACTCACCTCCATGCAATGATTTCTAATCTAGGCTAGCCTAACTGTGAGACCTTTGTTAAAATACAGACTCTTGGCCTTACCCTATATAGAATCTAATTTATCAGAACTGGTATGAGCCTGTTTTAACATTAACAAAATTGTTTAAAAAAACAAAGAGGACATGTACTCAGATTTAGGGAATTCTACACTAGATTCTCTTCTAAGATCCCCTAATTGTAACATTCTTCAAGCATTAAATCCATAGGTGGCAACAGGATCGAGTGGTCTGAGGCCCTAAAGACCACATAACACAGCAGGCCCAAAGTTTTTTGGCCCTAAGTTTAATGTTTAAAAATTTTTTAATTTCTCATAATTTTGGAGTTTAACTTTTAGGAGTTATATTTAAAGTGTTAGAGTTGTTTGTTTTGTCATACTAGGGATTAAATCCAATTAGTAGTACTGAGCTATAGTCCCAGCATATTCCATATATATATATTATATATATATATATAATATAAATATATATATATATATAATATATATATATATATATATATATATATTTGCTCTAAGTTGTCTAAAGTAGACTCAAACTTGAAATCCTCCCTCATAGTTTTATTCTTCATTCTATTTTGTACTTGCCATAAGCCCAAACGGGATTAGGCTTCCTTGGGTATTCACCATTATATGAAAGCAACTTTTCTTTATAATCTTGAGCTCCATAGATACCCTAACAGAGACCAAGAATTCTCTGAAAGATCTTCAGAGTTTCAGGAAGAAAAGTTAAATAATTTTCCAAAAAATCTCACAAAAATCATTGGGATTCAGTATTAACATCAGCTAATAGCTGACCAACTTCAACTCTTAAAAAAAAAAAAGGTTTTGTTTTTTTTTGTTTTCTCACTACCAGCGATCAATCTCAGGACCTTGTACTTGCCAGGCAGGTGCTTATGCCACTGAGCTATCTTCCTAGCCCCAAGGCTCTGATATTATTACTTTATCTCTCCTTCTACTGTTTTAAGTATGAAAATAATATCGGTTAAGTACTAAAACTGAGGGCTGCCCAGATCACTGAGCAGATTAAAATGTCTGTTTATGGGGCCGGGGAGATGGCTCAGTGGAATAAGCGCTTCCCTGGCAAGCGCAAGGGTCTGAGTTCAATCACACACACAGACACAGACACACAGACACACACACACGCACATGCACACACACGGGGAGATGGCTCAGTGGAATAAGCGCTTCCCTGGCAAGCGCAAGGGTCTGAGTTCAATCACACACACACACACACACACACACACACACACGCACACACACCTGCTTAGGCAGACTCAGGGACCAGGGTTCAATCCCAGGCTTGCCATGCTGGTCCTGCCCCCAGGACAGCGACTGAGACTGGGCATGGTGGCAAACACCTATAACCCCAGTGTTTGGAAAGCTGAAAACAAAAGGATCACTACAAGTCCAATCTGTGCACTGAGACCCTATAGACCCTATACTAAATACATTTTTTTAAAAAAGGTAATAATATTGAAATGATCATTTCTCCCACCCCCAACTAATTTTTTTTTTTTTTTTCCCAGAGCTGGAGATTGAACTCAGGCCCTTCAACTGAACTATCTCCCCAGCCTCCCAACTAGTTTCTTATATTGATTCTTTAAAATGTTCTATAATATGTAGTAACCATATATTTTTAATGTTTAAATATTCCAAAAGTACATTAAATATTTTCATAGCCAGTAGCACTGAGCTACTGTAGTTGAATGCTGAATTTAGTTTTTATCCTAAAATGTATTAAAATTCTGCTCCTCTGGACATAATAGCAATTGAAAATGTTTTCCAAAGGATTATATGAATCAGAGAGTAATAGAAAAATATACCTGTTAAAGAATGAATAAATGTGAACAGCATACAAATTAGCTTTTATCTCTGAACTTTATTTCTGATTGTGCCCCAAACAGTCAAGCCAATGATTTAATACTGTGGGTATTCTCCTGCCACCAGGCAAAGTAACCTAATTCTCTTAATTCCTGGAATTGGCTGCTGTTCCAAGAGTAGGAAGACTGTACTGAAAGTGGATATGGCCTCCTATAATACAATTAATACTCCACAGAAAGAAAAATAAGCTTAATTTATTCAGCAGACAAACTAATACATTTTGTTGCTATTTGTAAAACAGATTGTAAACAGCTACTGACTGCCAATTTCCCTTGATCTTTTGTACATTCTGGATTCTAAAGAAAATTGTAAAATGAAAGATTACCAATCATTTTATATTTTATACATCGTTTTAATAAATTGACAGGTTAGTCAACCTACTTTGCAAAAACATTTTTGCATATTAGCTAAATACATGCATTATGTTCATTAGCTGTTTGTTAAAATAAAAAGCACAAATCTCAATCTCTTAAATGTCTAAAATAATCTCCCTACAGACATTATACAATTTTTCCACATTTCTAAACACTACCAAGTCAAACTTCACTTCTGGTTTTTATTCTTCCTCATCTGTTCAGCCTAAAAATTCTTAATGTGATGTTGGGCATGGTGACATACACCTATAATCCCAGCTATCCAGGAGGTAAGGCAGAAGGATCACAAATTCAAGGTCAGTCTGAAGCACTTAGGAAGACCCTGTCTCGAAATAAAATTTTGAGGCATAGGAATGTGGTAGCTCAGTGGTAGTTTGCTGGGTTCAATGTTCAATCCCTAATACCCTTCCAAACTGTCCCCACAACACACAAATTTTCTTGGGACTATGTCACTAAACATTTTGGGACAGCCAAAATGGAAAAAAAACTATGCAGAACATGTATCCATTCCTTGAAACATTTTAACTAGTTTCTACCCAGGAATGCTGCTTATTCTCAAAATGTCACAATAAATGCCCAAAAAAATTAAATAAATGCCCACTTACCTTTATTTAATACATTGATTTAAATAATGCTCTAAATTTCTTTTGCAAAATAAAATGCTCCAAAACACCACATGATCATGATGCAAAAGTCATTATCAAGTTCACCTACTGACTTTCAAATGAAAGAGTTGTATAGAAGTGGGATCTCTACCATTATGCTACTACATAAGTGGGATTGCAGGATCATGTAATAATTTTAATGGCAGCTTTCTGAAAAACTTGGTATTTTTCTCCAATAGTGGCTGTACCAATTAGTCTCATCAACAATGTATAAGGCCTCCCTTTTCTCTGTATCCTCATCAACAATTACCATTAGTTTTCCCTGGCAACCGCAAGGGCCTGAATTCAATCCCCGGTTTCAAAAAAAAAAAAAAATTAGCGGGCTGGGGAGATGGCTCAGTAGAACAAGCATTTCCTGGCAAACATTTACCATTAATTTTTTTGGCAATGGTCATTCTAACATATACAAAGTGATAACGCACTGTGGTTTTTGATGTACTAATAATTATTGATATTAAGCACCTTTTCATTTAACCGTCTGTATGTTTTCTTTGAGAAAAATGTCTATTCAAGCCCTCTTCCCATTAACTGGGTTATTTGATTTCTTGTGCTTTACTGGTAAGTGTGTTCTTTATATATATAGATTTTGTATATTGCTCCTCTACCAGGTAATATAGTTTACAAATATTTTCTCTCACCTTTTTAGTTTTGACATAGTTCCACTCATTTTTACTTTTTTTCATGTGTTTTTGGTGTCATATTCAAAAAGCCAGGTCTGGGGAGACATGGCTCAGCAGAATAAGTGCTTCCCTGTCAAGTACAAGGGCCTGAATTCAATCCCTGGTCCCACAAAGAAAAAGAAGCCATTGGCAAGACCAAGGTCAAGGAGCTTTTGACATTTTTTACTGTTTCACATCTTACATTTAAGTCTAATCCACTCTGAACTGATTATTTTGAATGCATAAAGGTCCAATTCCATTCTTTTGCAATTGGACATCCATTTTCCCAACACTATTTACTGAAAATACTGTCGTTCCACATTACATATTTGTTGTACCTCTGTGAAAGGTTAGTTGACTTTGTTCATGTGAGTTTATTTCTGAGCTATCATTCCACTATCTTATATAGGTTTTTATGATACCACTATTCTGTCTTGATTTTTATCGTTCGATAATATTATTTGAAATCAGCTTCCCAGAGTGCTAGAAAAAGTTTTTTTGTTTGTTTTTTGTGGTTTTTTTGGCTATTGTGTTTTGTTTTTTGCCATACTGGGGATCGAACTTGGGACTTTGCTCTTGCCAGGCAGGCACTCAAGCTGCTATCTCACTAGCCCTAGTTTTTTCCCCTGTACCAGGGATTGAACTCAGGACCTTGTGCTTATCATGCAGGTGTTTATGCCGTTAAGCTATCCCTGGATCCCCAGAGTGCTAGAATTACAGATATGTGCCACCACTCCCTGTTCTTAACTCCTCATGAGCTACTTTTAATAGTGAAATTTCTAGGGTTTTATATATATGTAAGATCATCTTATCTGCAAGTGACTTCATTTCTTCTATGATTTGCATGCCTTTTACTTTATTTTTCTCTTGCTTAACTGTATTAGTTAGGACTTCTAGTATGTTGAAGAACAGTGATAAAACTAGGCATCTTAGAATTGTTCTTGGTCTTGGAAGAATTTTCATCTTTTCTCCACTGAATATGGTATTACATGTGGATGCATCTTATGTTAAGGTACATTCCTTCTATACCCAATTTGTTCAGGTTTTACTATAAAGAGGTTTGCTTTGTCAAATGCTTTTACTGGATCTATTGAGGTATGAATTTTATCACTTATTCTATGAATGTAGCACAATACAATGATTTGAACCTTCCTTACACACCAGGGATAAATATTACTTGAACACAGAGTATGATTATTTTAATGTGTTACAGAATTTGGTTTGTCTATGTTTTGTTGACTTTTATCTATGTTCATCAAAACTACTGGCCTGTTAATTTTCTTTCTCTTTTTGCAGTGTCATTTCTCTGTTATATTGGTGTAATAGTAGCCTCATAAAATGAGCTGGGATGACCTCCCTTCAATTATTTTGCAAGAATTTGAGAACTGGTATTCTCTTTTATTGTTTAAAACCTATTCACTCAGTTATACCTTTAATGTTTTCCTTTTTTTTTTTTCTCTTGACCCTATATATAGAAAAGTGCACATCTTTCTTTCAAATAGGTTTCAAGTAAGTAAATAATTTTTTTTTTCTCTCATGAAGTCTGTCTGGCTTCCTCTCAACTAGAGATAAATTGTCCTTTTCTTTTTTTCTTTTTAGGTTATTTTTTAAAGGATCTAACTATGAATTTCTGACTGGCTATAAACTCACTATGTAGCCTATGCTGGCCAGGAATTTGGGGGATCCACCTGCCTCCACCTCTTAAGTATAGATGTGAATTATCATACCCAGTCTGCTTTTCCTAAATACAAGGAATATTGTAAAATTGTTAACTATTACATTTGATTATCATTACACTTAAGAGCCCTGAATCTTATATACATAAAGCTTAATGATATTTATCAATACTTAAATACGTAAGAAATTAAAGCTAAGTAACTTTAACATGTATTAATTCATTTAACAATAAATTCATTGTTATAATTTTTATGAATATTTTTCAAAATAATTTTTACTAGTAACTATGGCAGTGTTTTGTACCTTACAAAATTCTTTTAATGACTATCCAAATAAAATGCAGCTGGGTTCTCACATCTGCTTATATATTCAACCTGTTGTTGTTCTATGTTGCTTTAGTAGAAACATATAAGGAACTGTTGAAGTACGTCAAAGAAACATACAGGCCTCATGAAAGTGTTCTCAAAGGCCAAACCTTGAATAATTTAAGCAATAAAATATAGTATTATTGGATTACATCCCAAAGTATAAATATCCACAAGTCCATCCTGACATGAATGAATGAAAAGCAAAGAATAGACAAAATCATTTCAGATTTTCATAGATAGTCCATCCTCAAGATAAAATATAACACCTTACTCTTATGCTGGGCATAATAACTGTCTGCCAAAGAGCATAGATAAAGAAAAAAATAGTACCTTTACTATAAAGAAATCAAACACTACCTCAGCCAGGTGGTCAATGCTGTCATCATCAGCAGTAAGTCACACTAATAGTATGTACACTTAAAAAGATGTGAAGGAAAATGGCACTTTTTCCAATGGCTTATTTAAAAAAAAAAGAAACAAGGGCAAAAAGACAAAAAGGAAGAAAGAACTGTAGGTCTCATTATTCTGCCATGTAACATTTCCCATGTAATTTACGGCACGTTATATGATCTGTAAATATTTAAAAATCCTTTATAGTTCCTAGGGGCAGGAATTCTCAAATCCTTTCTAGCATATACTACCATCACTGTTAGTCTACTCTAATTTTAGGCAGTTTTCCATAACAGATTTTAGAAATCTTGTTCTCAACTTTTCACTTAAAAAATGGTGCTGTATTCATAGAAGCTTTAATTTTGTACAGGACACACAATGACAAATTAAAAACTGTTAATGTAGCTCTGAGCTACCACCAAATATACCAAGAAACAACCTACAGGAGTTAATATTCAGAGCCCCACATATCTCCAGCATTAACTTATTATAGTCAAAGGAAAAACAAGTTTAAATAGTTAACATCTGAAGACAATTTTATGTTTTCATAAAATCTAGCAACTGAAAGCTAACGTCTGAAATGATAGCTTTAAATACTTTTAAATTGCATAAGTAAAATGAAGAATGATTATTTTACAAAAATAAGTTATTCTCACTGAAAAATACGATGCACATAAAATTTCAAATTTAATAAAGTCTCCATAAAATGTAAAACATTATATGTTTCTGACTGTAAAATACAACTGATTTTATTGACCCTTAACATTTTAATTTGGCTTACCTTTCTACATTAGACACTACAAAAATTAACATCTAAGAGATCAATGAGAAAGTAAAATACTCTGCTAGATAGGTGTCCCAAAATTCTTGGCTATTTCTCATTCCCTTCCTCTCAATCCTCACCCCCAACAGACACACACACACACACTTTCTCTCTCTCTCTCTCTCTCTCTCTCTCTCTCTCTCTCTCTCTCTCTCTCTCTCTCTCTCTCTCTCTTTCCAACCAGATTAAAAATCCTAAAAGGAGCCCAACTGAGAATCCCACAGCCACATACTGGGCATCATTGTAGTTCTAGTGATCCTCCTTTCCCTAGCAGCATTCATTTCTAAAACCTTAATGACACTGTCACATTGTCCTGAAAAGAAGAGGGAAAAACTTCCATTAAAGACTGTTCATTATAATCAATAACTTTCTTAAAAATGTTTGCAGTCATGCAGTGATGTATCATTGGGATTTCTTTCAGAATTCAGCTTCTTAAATGTTTCAGGGAATTTCTGTGTATAGGTAATTATGAGAAATGCTCGCAATTGCTCAGATTTAAAAGACAAAACATGGTAAGACTGCATTTTTGTGTTTGCCATTTGCTATTTAAAGCATCTGTCAAAGCAACTTAAAGAATTTTAATATAAAGGCAAACTGACATATGAACTATTAAGAACCTCAAACAGTAATAAACTATCCTCAAAGCAACATATATTATATCCAAAATACTGTAAGAAAATAGGAATATAAATTAATGAAAATTATTCTGTTCTATATATGATGTAAACAAATCACCCTAACTTCTCTCCTTGATTTAAAAAGCTGCTTTTTCCCTCAGGGAAAAATAGTAGTTCCTAAGAATTCTCTCATTCTAAAAGTCTAGACAAATTTCAGAAAATGTAAGAAACTGAAAAACCATCATCTACTTACTTTGATGACTTTTGTTTGGGAGAAAGGGGTATTTTATTTCTTCCTTAAAATGTTTCTTAAAGGAAAAACATTATCACGTGCTGCCCCCACCCCGTTATACACTGTTTGGAACATTCAGTAAAAATATTCTTAAATTTACATGTTCAATTCACCCAATATAAAATTAACATTTGTTAACAATGAGTTATAAGTTAAAATACTTGTTTATTCTTTAAGTATCCTTCAAACTCATGAAACAGAATCTATACCTTACTCTACAAGAGAATGTAAGATTTAATTAATTTTAAAGGAATTAAACTATTGATGTAGTAGGTGAAATCAGAACTCCAATAGTAATCAATTACACAAAGGCTTTGATTATTGTATAGAATGTTATAGTAAAGGCAGTTATAAAAGATACCATATCCTGAAAATAAATTTAATCCCCAAATGGATCTCACTAGTACTCATATACTTCTGGACCACAAGTTTTTTTGTACATGAATCAAATCTGCCCACAACCTCCAAACTGAGAAATAACTAGCTTAAGAAACAAAGTTTCTCTTTTTTTTCCCCCAGTGCTAAGAACTGAACCTAGGACATTTGCCCTGTTCTACATCCTCAACTCTTTTTAAAATTACCTATTTATATTATCAGACATGGTCTAAAGTGCTAAATTTTCCAGGCTGCACTTGAACTCTCAACCCTCCTTCATTAGCCTCTGAGAGTACTGGAATTTACAAGCCTGTACCACATGCCCAGCATTAAAGTCTCATTCTATAGTAAATGTCTTTCTACCAGCACTGTATTTATTATTTGTTATCTTTATAACAGGAATAAAACCTTTCATCATTAAAGAAAACAAAAAATCTCAAAGGATTTAGACACTAAGGAATCTGAGAAGCCCAATATAAGAAATGCTGCCCTATTAGAAATAGAATTAGAGACTGCTTTCCTCCCAATCATACAACTTTTGGTCTCTCCCACACTGCTTTCAT
This sequence comes from Ctenomys sociabilis, assembly GCA_004027165.1. Classification (NCBI taxonomy): domain Eukaryota; kingdom Metazoa; phylum Chordata; class Mammalia; order Rodentia; family Ctenomyidae; genus Ctenomys; species Ctenomys sociabilis. The sequence goes on from PVKA01005257.1 coordinate 16,579, forward strand.
GTCTACTCAGGAAAACAGTAACTTTACTCTCCTGCACATCCCTAAATCTTTTGTCATTCATGTCTCATCTCTTCTATTAAGCTACAGGATCTGTGAAGTTATCTTTTTATCCATCAGTACAACCTGTGTAGTAACAAGGCTCTGATTATTTGTTGGTTAAATGAATACATACAAAAATTTATTTTGGGGTCTATTATATGCTATTTGAGATCAGCTGTATCTTTGTTTCCAACAAGTATCAAAGATAACTAAAAGTCTCAAAACTTTTCAATTCAATGCATGCCTACTAAGTAAAAGAACAAGAGGCAAGTGCAATTGTTTTTCATCTCTAATATGAAGATGCAATTACTAACAGTTTAAGATACCAGGTATGGACTGGCAAGATAGCTCAGTGGTCTAAAGCGCCTGCTTTGGCGAGTTTAGGCAAGCTCTGAGGACCCACAGTTCAATCCCCAGCACCACATGCAGTGCTGGGCCCTCCCCCAAGGCGGGCTGAGTTGACCCCGCCCCCCACAAAAAAAGAGTCTGTGATGTGCAGCGAGACACTGTAATAAATAAATAAATTTTAAAAAAATAATAATAAGATACCAGGTAAATTCTGGTAGCAGGAGATTAATAAAAAAGTTAAGATACCAGGTAGAAATCAGTGAAAGATACATAAACATTAGCACAATTGCTCTGACAGACCATCTTTACAAAATATAAAAATACTCCTTTTCATTCAAACCCCAATATGTTATAACAGATGTAGCTGTAATAAATACAATGTTAGTAAAAATTAGCTAATGATTATCAGTAATTTTAAACCTACATGTTTTCTAACTGGTTAATGGATCTCACTGAACCAATAAAACTATAGTAAATGGATATGTCACATATATATATATATATACATATATATATATGTATATATATATATATGTATATATATATGTATATATATATGTATATATACAAAATCTTTCAAACAAAGTACCCAAAAAATAGAATAAGTTAAAATATTACTTTGGTTTGTACAAAAGCCACAGATATTTCTTTGGCATTAAAAAGCTGTTTTTTAAAAAACCCTAAGTTATTATAGACTCAAAAACTAGTTTCTTAGATGCTATTAGAAAGCACGATATGAGCTATGACTTTTAACACCAACATGATTGGCATGCCTTTTACCATTGGCAGTGTAGGAAACATAAAACATTAAAGCTTTGGATATAAAATCTGACTAGTAGAAATACTGAATCTTTATTTTTTAATCTACTCATTCTTCCCTCAATGTTCATTTACTTTCTTGAAATTTAGGCATTTTTCCCAACTTCTGTTTTAATTTTACACAGTGAATAAGATAATCACCCAATATTAAACATATTTTTAAAATTACATAGCAGATTTGCTAGTTAGATAATAAGCAAAGCATTACATAAAAGTAGTTTTTATTTAACAAAATATTTGTGAATTACACTACACTCTATTTATTACCCCAAGAGCTTCATTTAAAAGAAAAGAGTATTCTTTAGCAGTCTTAAAATGGAACAGTGCAGTACTTTAAGTACCCAAACTTCCCCTGGATTTGTTTTAAAGTAGCATAATTTGAAGGTGTTTGAATAGCAAAGATAAAAGAGTATGTAATTATTAACAGGGCAATTATTTACTAAACTGGCATATATGATACAAATGATAATGATAAGTCATTACTATATGAGATATGCTAAAGAAATAGATATATGAATTATCTTTAGGAAAGCCTATTTAGTTTCCTACCGTTATTTGAAGTGTTAATTTCTGGACTTAATCTATCAGATAGATGCCTAAAGTTAGCTTAACTTTGAGAAAAAATTAAAAGACCTGATGTTATTTGCTATATTTTTAAATATTAGGTGAATCAATGAGGAGTATTCACTGATTTTAAATATTTAAGCTACATTACATTATAGAGATATCTAATACTGAATCAGATTTTCAACTCTTTCAGAATCCTCTGAGGAAATAAGTAATAAAACAAGAGAGAAATTATTCTAAAATTTGTTCTTTTCCATTTTACATACAAGGATTATATTCAAGAATTACTTATAAAAGATCAAAATTGAGTAGCAAAACTTGCATTTTTCTCTCAAAAGTATCTACTCTGTTTGATGGATAAATTGTAAGAGAAAGTAATTGCTGGTTTTACTTTTTGTTATCTAGAAATCTGGCACCATACATTTTCAATTTTTAAAAATAGAGTGGGATAAGTAAAGGGAGACCATAAAGTACTATTCAAATATAGTTTTTCATTAGAAAAATCTATGTTTCAAATTACAATTAAAGAGAAAAGTAAAAACAACCACAACAGAGACTTTGTAAAAATGTCTCAGAAATGTAAAAATTTTCTCAGAAAATTTGATACATAAATACTAAAAAGCAAGGTCTAAGCAGTACATCTGACACAAACTGGGGAGGAAGGTCACTATGTCAAAATTATGTATTCTATAATTATTTGGATCACAAAATTTTGGATATTCAATTCCATGATAAAATAATCTAAATTTTACCCAAAAGTTTCGTCAATAACCAAAGACTCAGTTCAATGATGCATCAAATAATCTAAGCTATATTAAGCAATTCTTAAAGTTAAAATAGTAACTGTACTTGCCTATATCAATATTTATCATCATTAATGTTTAAGAAAAAGTTGACAAGTTTGAATCAATCTATAGGCATGTTCATTTAAAGATGAGTATATGGAAAATATATGCTGCACACAAACTATAAGGCCTACTGTCCCAGATAATTTACCTATTGGTACTATAGCTTATTCTCTGATTTTGGATTACATTCCTTCTTCTAGATGAAATCAGCATTTCCAACATGTTCCAATTCATAAGAACAATTTCTTTCCAAAGTTTCACTGAAGTATCCCAACGTAGTAGGAATTTTTAAAGTCAGAGTTCTAAAGCAAATACCAACTTAATAACTTAAAAGTTAGGTGCACTCCTCTATTCTGAACTCAAAAGACTTGATATTTTTACTTATTTATAAAAGAATAAAGAGCCAACTTTAAAGATCATTTTCAAAAGAAGGCTTATTTATACATGTATTATTATACTAAAATTCTTATGTTCTACTTTTTAATATTTCTATGTTTCTAACTTAAAAACTGGAAGGAAATTTTTAAATTTTTTTTAACTTTTGGTATACATCCCTCTTGAATAATAGTTATATATTCAACACTAAAATGATCACAATTTTAAGAAATATATGTAAGGATCTGATGTAAAATTCTAAAACCATGAAAATGCTATTTAGTTATATTAAATGTAGCCTATTTTACCTATAAGAGGGAAAAAATTTTAAGCAATTTACTTTGCCATTTTCCATGCCAATTTTCAAAAAATCTATTATTTAATAAAGCTCTACATATCTAAAAAGTTGACTGCTTATTAAAATTCTCAATGAATTTAAAAACTTCTACAAAACTTTGATTTAGGCCATTCAGCCCCTTAACTAACCGAACAGTGAAACAAATATTACTAGAACAAGACTGACAAAAAATCATAATGAACCTCTCAGATGAGAAACTAATTGGTACTAAGTACACAATGGCTTACATTTAATCCTGTTAATAACCACACAGAAAAAGAAATAAAAGACTCACTTTTCAGTCATCTCTCTGGACCACTGGGCTAAAATAACAGCATGACTAAATCTGACATTGACCCCGTGGCCCTGCTAGGAGTTAAAAGAATTCCTTTGAGTCTTTGAGGCCTGTTTTCAACTGCCCCAGAAGGGGTGGGCTAGTCATACACACTTGTTAGCCTTCTTTACAGTAACAGGCCAAATTAGCAATGGCCATATACACTGTAATATACACCAGTTCTTAGTTTAGACTTGAAGTCTGTACCTTACAATAAGAGCGCCAGCAAAAATGATAAAATACCTACAGCTACCAATAATATGTCATGCATGGATGAAATACAACTAGAACAATGACTTTATACAAATAACATTATCAGAAATAAATTTGTTAAACAGTAATATATTCAAACAAAAAAGCCTGAAATCAAGATATAGCACCTAGATGAACTTTAAACTTAGAAAAACACAAATACCATGTATAATATTTTTCTAGAACAATCGTAAGTTTTTAGCAAGCCTACTAAATTGAAATATACTTAATTATTTTATGAAATTTTGTAAGCTTATCTGACACAAGCCCAGAACATGCAGTAGATAGTGTAAATCTCCATGAAAACAATTACCTTTTAATTTTTTTGTATGTATATAAAATTTAATGTTTAACCATGAAAGGAAGAAAATTCTGACAACCTTTCACTTTTCATCCCTTTTTAAAATATAAGATTTCCAACAAAGGAAACAGTAACTTACAGCTTCTTTAGTGACTGAAAATAATTATGGATCTAAATTTGCTATACCTCCTAAGATTATCTTAATTCTAGCAATAATACTTTCAATTCACCAAATTATGGATATAAATTTGCTATACTTCCTAAGATTTTCCTAATTCTAGTATTAATACTTTCAATTTACCAAAAGAAAATTCCAGGCTTTATTCCTAGTTCACAAAGTTTAATCACTAAAAATTTTTAAAAGCCAACTACTGCTATACCATGTATTTGTCTCAACTTTCTGCCAATTACAAAATATGGTTCCAATTTACATCAGTACTTAAAATAAAAGGCCAAGATTTCTGAATATTGGAAGCCAATAGATATCCTTATAATACAAAGAAACAAAATCATCAAAGAATATTTAGTTACAACCTGTCTCTGGCAAATATAAAAATTAATTTTATGCAATTCAATTCTGTACACTTATAGATTGCTTATAATTCTACTTTCATATTAATCGAATATCAAAAAAGACTGACTTAATGAAACAATTGAATAGCAATTAGCTAGTTATTATTTTTTAATTTATAAGTGCTTAAGTTGATTTAAGACAAAAACTAATCATAAAATTTTAATTCTTATCACAATCAAGCTTTGTGAAATATATCAAAATCAACTCAAAAAAAAACATAAATACGCTTCTCCACCTGTCAGGTGACAATATTTTAAGAGAAGGTTTTCTTTCTCTCCAATTCTTATTCTATTGTTGCATCTTGTTTTCTCTCATTTACAGAATATTACTTCTCAAGAAATATTTAAAAAGTCAACTAGAACACCAAAACACTGATCAATAAGAGAACTACAAAGTATTTACAAAGAACTACAACTCAAAATCTAACTAGGACACCATTTTTTCTTAAGTCTCTAAAGTTAAACATTTCTATAACCACACAAAGTAATTTAATTTTCATTGGCTTACCTTCACAGCATTTTTTGATCTTAAGAAAAAAAAAATGAAGAATATTTCCATTACACTTTAACAGTTACTATACATGTTTAGCCATTGTTTTAATAGAAATCTTCCACCAACTGCCAAAAGAAAAGAGATCAAAAACAAAAAAGAAACTCGGCAAAATGAGAATTTTAAATACAGATGTGAAAAGACATCAAGTAAGCATAAGTTGTTGAACAACTGTGAAGTTTTTCATAGCATAAAAGTATTTGTTTTTTCATAGTATAAAAGTACTTCAGTTTTTTCCTAAATAAATTTCAAATTCAGCCTTATAGTGGTCTGCCAGTAAGGCCATACACAACAAAATCTGTACTACAAGCTTTAAAATCTAATAATATTTTCGATGAATATTAATACTAACAGAATTTTTTTATTTTTAAAGCTGCAAACTGTTAGAGTTGTATCACTTTCCTTATCACAGATTATACCTAATCTGATGTGTTGAATATTAGAAATAAACACAGACATTGTGTTTGTTAATTACAGATGACCATCAAGTGCAAACTGGGTACCTTTTAAAATACTAATCAGAAAGAAGGGGATTAATTATGTTAAAAATTTAACATAAAACTACATAACTCATAACCTCTCAAAGAGAAGAAACTTAAAGGATTACTTTAATAGCAATAAACAACTAATTAGATATTAAAGCGAATTTTCTTATTTTGAAACCCTTGCTGATTTTAAAATACATTGTTTCTCCCTAAGCCATTTTATACAAATCAAAATGTGAAACACAGTAACCATAGTAGGAAAAAATGAAAAGAAATACAGCTATTTCCTAGTACTCACAAATTCTATAATTCAATCACATACTGTAAGAGCACTACAGTGCTCAATAAGAAAAAAACCTATATCGGACAGAAGGCTTGCCCTTACTCCAATTTCCAAAGTACTCAGATATTGAGAAAGGGCATTTTAAATACTTCTGTGCTGTATAAACAATTTTTTAAAAACATGGAATTATCACTTATCATTATTACCATTTTCCCTTATTTGATAAAGATAAAATTCAATTAAATTGTACTGTCTTATACCATCTTTACAAAACTGTAAATCAGAAACAGCTTTAATTAATTTGATATTTTAGTCTTTATATGGTAGCAAAAATATTTTGATGAACTACTATTAGGACTAGAGGTCTACATTCTTCCCTTTTAACAATAATTAATATTTAAACCACTACAACACTATCTCAACATTCAGCAACATCAAGTTGTGTTGCATAGAAAAAAATGTTTCCCCATTTGAGAAATAAGCATGTTTGTAAGAAGAAACAAACTTTAAGACCTGGTCCAGGTACAAATGTTGCCGATCAAATGTATATTCATGTGTCTAATATACACATACCAAGAATAACAAAAACTCAATATAAGAAATCACATGTCAAATTGCAAATGATTTCTTATGAATCTTTTTAATATTAATAATAGTTAAAATTAAAAATGTATAACAGTATTTACTAATTAGTATTTGTAATATTAACTCATTTCAACTATACAGTAGCATTTTTACCCCAACAGCTGAATAGACCATGAATAGAAAATTCCAAGATTAGTAATTTTTCACCAATTTTATGTATAAAGCTAACATGGCTTTTGAGGTTTTTCAACAGCTCAAGAATTAAATTGCTACTGTTATTAAGAAAACAAAACGGAGAAAAAATTAGTTTTTCTTTGCTAGTCCCCATGGATCTAACCACCACACAGTAATTCTTCCCAATCTGCAAAACAAAACAAAACAAAAACCACACAAATAGATGGGCTAAGGAAGAAAGATCAAAACAAAGAACAAGGGTTGGGTTTTTTGTTGTTTTTTAAAAAACCCTCTTCCTCTTTAACAATCAACAAAATAACAGAAAAGAAAAAGTGGAAAAGTCACCCAGAATATATGACCATGTAAGCATGGGCACTCTTGCAGAAAACCAAGTCGGCAACCCAAAGCCTTGGGAAATTTAAATTAGAGCAAACGACCACAATAGGCAAGGAAATCTGTATGGATAAAAAGGGACTGTTGAAGTTGCAGGTATACTAGTAAGATCTTTTGAAATTTCTAAACAAACCTTACTGATTTTACTGACTTCTAAAACAAGCAATCACTACCTACATTATACTACAAAATGATGAATTTTCCCTTTTTTATCAAAATATACATATGCATATGATATATGTAAAAAAAAAAGATTCCTCTTGCTTAATACTGCTTCATAAACTTGTTTCATAATTCTGCCCTTCTGTATTTAAATAACTTTAAAGGAATAAAAATATTTTAAAATGAAAAAAGACTTTCCTGCTTATGTTAACCTAAATAGTAGCACAATCACACAGCTGAACACTACTCCTGACTAGCCCATGAAGAGCTATATGCAAAACTTGGGTTTAACCAAGACATTGGAAAATTAGGAGATTTCCTAAACTACACAAACACAATCAAAAAAGTCATGTTATTAAGGACAAACACAGAGACTCCATGATCATGTACTTCTCATATATCCAGAAGCATTTAAATTGGATATTATGAACCTCATTAAGGAAATACTTCATATACATAAAAACAGTACAATTCAATTAAAATGATTATTATACAACATGTACAGCAATATTTTAAGTTATATTTATTCTCCCACCAAACTTATATTATTTTTTAAAACAAACCAAGAGCTGGGTTGAATAAAAAGACAGCGCATGGTGAGCAAAATAGTTATACAGGACTGAGGTAATCTTTCAAATTCTTATTGGAATTAACACTAAAATTGTATTGGTAATTAAAATTCCTAAATTTGGAGAAAGCAATGCTGTTTCTAAAGATAACAAAAATTCATTTATGTTTAAATCAGACCACTTAACACTAAAAAGTGGCTAATGCAGTATAGGGACTTATAGGATAATGTGATCACATACCTTCTCTATAAATAAAACCTTCCTTCAGTTACACTCATTTGCTATGTTTCTGAATTCTTCACGTGTTTTAAAACCATTGTTTGTATTACTTTAGTAAGCTCATTTATCAGCCACATCCAGACTACTACCTACACCTTAAAATTCCTCATTAACTACAAATATAGAAAGAATATTGAAATTTTCAGGAGCTGGAGCCTTCCCTACCTAAAGTAGGTAATTCTGTTACAAGCATTACTTTGTTATGAAACAAAATCAAATGTGACCTATTCATAGAAATTGCCAATAAAAAATGTTCCTTGATAAATAGCTCTTAAGCTTTTTAACAGTCATTCATCTCACAGCAGTTATGAGTTAACTACTATATATAAGTATAAGCACATGATTTCATAGATTCATGTATCTTTCCTTAAAATGTGTTTGCAGAACAGGGAAATAAAAACAGATACTCTCTCAAATCCATGGTGAACTAATTTTCAAAATTGTGAAAGCTAAGAATTCACCACAAAAATCAAAGTCACACATTTACAGATAAAATCTACTTTAACTTACTTTATGTTTTAATCCACATCCACATTATGAAAATAAATTTCATCCCTAAAACTACATGTCTATCTACACCTAATGTTATTATATCAAGACTCAAAAGAAAAACCAAGTTAAATCTATTCCATTAGTTATTCAAAAATGTATCTGTATAATTTATAAAGAAATATGACCTTATATATAATGCTCAATTTTAGCACTTATCTGCTCATTAAATAAAATTAAAAACAATCAGGCAAGTAAATGCCAAAAAGCTAACCATGACAATACCTTAAAGCAAAACAAAGATAAAGAATGACCAAGAGATTAAAATTTTTTTACTGAAAAACTTCCATTGGGTCAACACTTACTTCATTTTTAAGGTGTTAACCACAAAGATAACATTTAAGAAATTAATAAATTATTTTGAAACTGAAGAAAGTCTTAAAATCTTATATGTAGACATACAGAAATTAACTGAACAGCCTTTGCTCTAAAGAAAAAAGAATTCAATAGTCTCTTTCAGTAGTTTGAAAAAAGTTTCACAACCTAATCACGTCATTCATATCAAATTTACCTTCTGATCATACATACTTTGAATAAATTATACTTAATCTACTTAAATTATATTCAATAGACTATTTTTGTAGTAAATAGCTACATGAAAATTACATTTAATAACTCCTCATACAGAAAGACATCAGGATGTAAGTTTCCTTGACAAGAATGAAAATGTTGTCCATCTAATTTTATGCCTCTCCATTATTAAATAAAAATTCAAACCTGTAGACAAGGTAATATTTTAATGGCAACTATACTGAATCATTAGCTTAAACACAGATCATGGTATTTTCTTATTAAACACTTTCTAATGAATTTAGTACAGGGTAGATGAAAATATAATCAGTGACTAAAAGAAATGTAAAAAAATTAAATTCTATCTCTAGGTACTCAACAGTGTTGAAAAGAAAAGCTACTATATAAATTAATTTAGATTAAAAGTCTCAAATTGACTTCGGAAGAATGCATACCTAACTTGCTGATCTATAGTGAAATCACAGAAATTAACAACATACAATATCAACATTCCAAATGTTATTAAAATCCAAACTGAAACTGCCTTAGTATTTATGGGATTTCTAATAAGATTTTCAGTCTGCCAAACAATGGCCATAAAAGGCTTTCAAACTTCAATCCACTCACAAGTAATGTTGAAACTGAACATTTTTTTTCTTCTCTCCCTATGACAACTTCACCATGGAATAGTGAATAACACAGCTCAAGCCATTATGCTAATTAGAAATTAAATAAAAAGATGCCTTTACAATAGTTAAGTGTAAGGTGACATGCTGCAAAGAGAAACACAGTTCAAAAGCAGCTTTAGGGATTCTATAGTTCAGGCTTATAAAAGCTGAAAACATCAGGGAAGGAGCTCTTTCACTCTTGGTCACTGGAACTCTAGCTAGCATGTGGTCATAATGTAATTATAAGATCACATATACAACTATACATCATTGAGAAGTGTGACAACTCATTCTTATGACCTATGAGGCCTAAGACATCTCAAGAATTATATTAAAATTAAGTTGATGAATGCAAACGGGGGGAGCAGGGGGAGTTACTGAAAGCAAAATGAAACAAACCTAGCTACCTATAAAGCTGGTAAGTGAACAGAGAGAAACTCAAATTTAACAAGTCTCTGAATAAAACTACCAAGTCATAGGAAATAAAAAACAAGAGACCATGTTAAATAATATTACAGAAGAAAAAAGGCTATAGAAAATTCTGGAAGAAAAATAATCAATACAAAATTATATTTCAAAGAATTTTTTTAAAAAGATAAAAGGCGAACCCATTCATAAAAGGTCCTTTAAATTATCAACCAACTGAAATGTATAGATCAGATATGACTCAGAGAAACCAAGAAAATATATTAGAATCTAAGCTGGAAAATCTAAATACTGTACTGAATGGGTATTTGATGATAAAAAGAATGTCTTGTAATTTATCTAGGTGTGATAATAATATAATTTTTTTTAAAGGATTATCTTATATCTTAGGGCTGGACAAATAGTTCAGTAGATTAAAGCACCTGTAAGCAGGCTCAGGACAGTGGTTCCATCCACAGGTCTGCCATGCCACCCCACATCAGGAACACCCTGAGATGGCAAGTGAGACTGGGAATGGTGGCATGCACCTACAATTGCAGCTCTTGGGAGGCTGTAAAAGGCAGATCACTACAAGTCCAATCTAGCAATGACACCCTGAACACCCTGTAGGTCCTTCCCCTAAAATACAAAAAAAAAAAAAAAAAAAGGATTATCTTTCAGAAGGTATACATACTGAGATAGATATGGTGTATGCATATGAATGAACAATTTTTTTTCATTTGGTACATGGTCTCACTATGCAGCTCAGACTCATTGTGATCCTCCTGTTTTCAGTCTCCCCAGCGCTGGGATTATAGGCATGAACCCTGTTTCCCGAGTTTGCCAAAGCAGGTGCTTAGTCTGCCAAGCTATCTCGCTGGCCCCTTGAATGAATAACATGTCTGCTATTTGCTTGAAAACAATACAGGAGTATGTAGTTATAGATATGAAAAGTTTAGTAATAAATTAGTGATTACTGTAACTGCTTTTAAGGAACAGAAAAGTCCATCATAACATTTTTATATATTTTAAAATTGTAATAAAACACAAGGATTAACAATTATTCTACAGGTAATTATTTCCCTTCTGGATCCCGGAAAATAAGTTGATTATTCCTCTACAATTCCTAACACAATTACCACCTCTCTCTGTTATTTGGTAGTCTTATGCAAGTGAATCCTTGAGATTCACTTCACAAATTAAAAAACATGCTACTAACACTGAAACAGAAAAACTAAATCTACTAAAAGAGAAAGTAGAGGGAAATTTTGAAGACATAGGGATAGGAAGAGTATTCATGAACAAAACTCAAACTGCACAGGAACACCCCAAAGAATTAACAACCAGGATTTCATCTTAATGAGAAGTTTCTACATGTCAAAAGAAATCACCAACAAAGTGAAAAGACAACCCATGAATTGGGAAAAAAAATCTTAACCAACAATCACTCAGACAAAGGACTTCTACCTAGAATACATAAAGAACTAAAAAAAATCAGTCCCCCAAAATTCAAAGACCCAACCCAGAAATGGGTATCTGAAATGAATACACACTTCTCAGAAGAATATTGCAAATAAATACATAAGAGAATATTCCACAGCAATGGTCATATGAGAAATGCAAATTAAAATAACAATGAGACATTATCTTGCACCAGAAAGAATAGCTGTCATAAAGAAATCAACTAATAACAACTGCTGGAGAAGCTATGGGAAAAAAGGAACACTTCTCCTCTGCTGGTAGAATGTAGACTGGCATAACCACTATGGAAATCAGTGTGGAGACTCCTCAAAAAACTGGGATTGGAGGTCCTATTCAACCCAACTATTCCCCTTGGTATTTTTCCAAAGAACCAAAAACATCATACCACAGCGATAAATGTACAGCCATGTTTATAGCAGCACAATTTGTCATAGCCAAATCTTGGAAACAATGTTTTGAAAAAGGAAAAAGAATAAAACATGCTACTTTCTTCTGGTGTGTCTTTAAGCACTATGGTTTTCCAATCAATACAGTAGTAACCCTTTATCTGTTCTTTTTCCCACAGTTTATTACTGTCAACCATAGTCTAAAAATATTAAATGGAAAATTCCAGAAATAAACAATTCAAAAGTTTTAAATCACGTGCTAAATAGTGTGATAAAATCTTGTGTTGTGCTGTTCTATCAGTTCTGATCTGAGTCCAGCAAATCTACACTGTATATACCATCCACCTGTTAGTCCTTCAGCAGTCATTTCAATTCTCAGAACAACTATTACTGTATACAGTGCTTATGTTCAAATAACCATTTTTATTCATAATGGCCCCAAAGCTCAACAGTAATAATGCTGGCATTTAGGGTCTGACACAGAGACAATGTGTTTCCTTTAAATTAAAAGATGAAAATTCCTCATTTAATGGTAGAAAAAAATGTATAGTAAGGCTGCTAAGATCTACAGTAAAAATATATCTTTTAACCCATGAAATTGTGAAGGAAAAAAACACATGTTAGTTTTGCTGTCAGATTTCAAACTCCAAAATTATGGCCACAGCATCAAATAAGTTCTTCTAAGAGAAAGCATTACATATGTGGGTATAATACATTGCTACAACTGTTTTCCTTAGTGTTAATCTTATATTGGGCCTAATTTACAAATTAAATTTATCACAGAATGCATGTATAGGCACATACAGTACATATAGTGTAGTCGCAACTACAATTTTAGGCATTTCGTGGGATCTTAGAATATAGCCACCCTAATCCAAGGATAAGGAAGCATTAAGAGAACTGCAAGACACTCTTACTGAGAATAATAAAAGAAAGTAAAGGCTGGAACTTCAAAAAAAGCAAAAAAAATGACAGATCAAGCATAGTTTCCATAAAAAAGCAGAGTACATATTTAGCATGCCCTGTAGGCGTGGGTTCACCTTCAGGAAAGAAGGGGAGAAAAATAAAGAAGGGGGGGAGGGAAAGGAAGCTCAGACCTCAGAAACAAAAATTATTCCTCAGTAGACAGAGCTGAAAGTCAAACCTAGCACTGACAGCTTTAGTACCTTTAGTACATTTGTCAGGTACAGTATTTATTATGGGCAGAGTCATCATCATATAGCTATAGGTACTGAGGAAGGTAAACATACTGTCATATCAGTGTGACATACCTAACATCTTAATGGAACTTCAGGGAAGCTAAGGAACAATTTCAAATCATAAAATGAGAAACACGCTGGATATTTACAGTAAGAACAGAAAACAAATACCTTCTAATTGTAGGTTATCCATTAGTAAAGCAAAACAAATATATGAGCACTCACTGAAAGTGGAATAATAAAAAAGAGTTGAAAGTTTTCAGAGGGGTCTAGCTCAGTAGCATAAGCACCTGCCTGACAAGCACAAGTTCAGTCCTCCCAGTACTAAAAATAAAAATAAAGTTTTCAGAGAACAAGAAGTGTTGTTACAGTCATTACTACAAATTTAGTAACAGTAAGTACAAAATACACATGCCTTTACATAGCCTTCCATAGGTTTATGTACTATGTTAAATTTACTAATCCTATTTAAGTTTTCAACCACATCTATTTTAAGGATTTTAAAATACTTAATTAACTTCCACTGTTAAGAGACTTCCACACAATTACTTAGATTATATTTTCATTTCAATAAAACACTGAGTCAAACTATCTTTTTAATATGAATATTCAGTACTATAAATCTACACAGAGTAGATGCCTAATAAATGTTTGATGATGTAGTAATTAATGGAAAAAAAAGCTAATACATACATCTAGAGATTACTCCAAATATCAAATCTTGTAATTCCCATGAGTAAGAAAAAGATCACTAAAAAAAAAAAAAAGAAAGAAAGAAAAAGATCACTAAGGAATTCTAAATCTTTTGTATCATATTGCTGTTTTAAAGATATAGCAGTTTCAGTTTTCTTTGCATAGTACTGATGCTGTTCAACAATCACTACATTACAAAAGCACACACAATTTCTTTACACTTCCATTAACAAGAAAAATATTTTTCCTAAGAAATACATGACCCAGATCTATTTACAAAATAACAAGCATTAGAAAACAACAATACATTCAAACAGGCATCATTACAGAATACACTGCTTATTAACTGGAAAGATTATAGCATCAGAAGATTAAAGAAACAAGCATAGCATATGTTTGAAAACCTGTAAGAGTTTTACAACTATCAAGGCAAGTTAATTTGTGGAATCACAAATTAGTTCAATTTGGATGGAAGAAAAAAACAAATTCTAGGGTCAAACAGTATGTGTATATGTCAATGCAGATAAAAGGAACATTTAGTAAATGCCTGAAATCATTTAATCTTTTACCAATAATTTTGTTATGGAAAAAGTGGTATAAATTTATAAACACATTAAACTTGAAAGGAACACATACCTATAAGACTAAATTTGCATTTTTAAAAAATCTTGGAAAACATAAAGAAAATTCATTGCAAAAAAACCATGCTAGAAGGGCTGGCAGAAAGTGCGGTAGATTAAAGTGTCTGCATAAACAAACACAGGGGCCATGGGTTTGATCCCTGGCCTGCCATACCAGCCCCAACCCCAAGCCACGCTGAGATGGTGAATGAGACTGGGCATGGTGGCACACCTATAATCCCAGCACTTGGGAGGCTGAAAAACAGGAACGGTCACTACAAGTCCAATCTGTGTAATGAGACCCTGCACTAAATACATTAAAAAATAAAAATAAAAAAACCATGTTAGAGGGCTGGGGATGTAGCCCAGCAGGCAGGGGATGCTGCCTGGCAAGCACAGTTCTGAATTCAATTCCGGGTATCAAAATTAAAAAGCCATGCTAGAAAACTGCAAGGCAAAACATAAAAAGGTAACAAAGTGTGTGTGCACAAGAATGGGGGGGGCAGGATGTCAAACTGATAGGTATGTATCAATTCCTCAACATGAATGTAATTACTATGCATCACAAACAATTATCAAAAATATTTTTTAAAGGGATGGCCAAATAGCTCAGCAGATTAAAGCACCTGTAGGCAGGCAAAGGGGGGTTTGAGCCCCAGACCAGCCATGCTGGCCCTACCCCCAGGGCCCACTGAGATGGCAATTAATACTGGGCGTGGTGGTGCACGACTATAATCTCAGCTCTTGGAAGGCTGTAAACATGCAGATCACTCAGAGTCCAATCTAGTAGTGAGACCCTGAGCACCCTATAGATCCCTTTCCTAAAATACAAAATATATATATATATACATATTTTTTTAAGTATTACTACTAGCAAATCAAAACAAATCTACAACATAACAAGTCACCACGAAAGCCATGTAGTTAATTAGAAATTAATTGGCAGGATTGAAAATATTATAGACAAAGAGGTACATCTGGGGATTCTTCAACAAGTTAAGGTTTTACTAGTAACTCCATTTTCAGGTGTATATACCCCAAAGAACTGAAAGCAAGCATTTAAATAAACATTTGTATTGAAATGTTCACAGCAGTATTATTCATAATAGCCTTAAGGTGGAAATAATCACCTAAACATCCACACTAGATGAAGGAATAAACAGAACACAGTAAAGTCGAGACAATAGATCATTAATTAGTCTTTAAAAGTGATGAAGTACAGACACACAGTACAATGTACATAAACTTCTTAAACATTATACCAAATGAAAGCCAAACAAAAGGCCACATACTAGGTGGTTCATTTTACATGAAATATCTAAAACAAATCAATGCAAAGACAGCCGATTAGTGACTGCAAGAACTTGGAGAAAGGAGGAAATGGACAAAGACTGCTCAGTGGAGTCCAGCTCTCTTTCATACATTGGACTAAGAATTTCCAAACTAGACAGAGGTGGTAACATTGTACATATACTAACTGCCAACTACAGAGAATACCTTAAATTTTGTTATGTTCCATTTCAATAAATACAAATACCCTCAAAAAATACAGTTCAAGAATAGACATGTTTATTATCTTTTTATATCATATAATAATGATGACCCTCAAAAAATACAGTTCAAGGTTGTATTATCTTTTTATGTTATATCATATGATAATAATGATGTCCTCTCAAAGAGTTTAATAAGATACCTAGGGGTCAGGGAGATGGCTCAGCAGAAAAAGTGCTTGCTTGCCAAACACAAGGACCTGAGTTCAATCCCCGGTTCTGCAAAAAAAAAGATACCTGATTGCCAACCTTTTCTCTATCCTGTAAGAGATGCCTTACCAAACTCATTTCTTTCCTCTAGAAACTTCATTTCTACATGCCTCTTATTCAGTCTTACCTTCCTATCAATATTTCTTTTCCCTGCCTTGTTCAATCATGAGTCAGCTTCCAACTACCTTGTTCTATGGTCCCCAGATTTATAACTCTAAAGTGATCATGAATTCCTTTTATCTCCCTTACCCAATAACAAGTTATGCCCAAATTTCCACCTAAAGCTCTCTCTTAAATCCATTTCTTCCTTGTTGCATTATACTGTATTCCTTCTACAATCACCTATCTCAGTCTAGATTACTACCAAGAAAGCACATCCACCCATCCCTTTTGAAAATTGCAAACTCTACAATTCAACCAAACTTAAGTAACTATACTCTTTTCTAAAATAGGAATGCAAACATGTTACTTACCTGCTTGAGATCCTTCCATAGTTCCAGAGTTTTCAAGATAGTTCGAGTAGGTCATGAGCTAGACCTACTGCCCTTGTTGCATTTATAATACCTCACCTTCCAACTATCACCTCAAACTTAAATACCTGTACGTTCTGAAATTGTTTCATTCTGCTGTGCTTTTGCACATGCTTTCATCCATTCCAACCTCACCACTAGCCCCCCTCTTCAAAATTCAACTTATATCTTGGCCTCCAAGTCTTTTCCAAGTTAAAACAGGTGTCTTTTCATGTTCCTACACCTATTTTTCTTCCCTCCTTAGAATGTTTTTAAGGTTAGCTCCTTTAAGACTGCCTTTCAGAGACCCAATATTTACAATACAACTTTAATAAGCCTCCTCTATGTTCCTCCTTAAATGAAAGAAGTTTAAATGAAACTTATCTTCTGCCAACAATACTTTGTAACTAGTAAGCTTTGCATAGTTTACAACATCTTGATTCTACTTCATTTTGTTAAATAATTATTTTATCCTTTCTTTTTTTCTGTCAAATTCTAAGGTCAATAAACTATAGCCTATGCTAGTACTAGGAAAATCCATTCCCATTTCTTTGGGTATTATATAAGGCTACTTTCCCATGAAGGCCTTTTTTATAGATAAAAGATCTTATAGCCTAGAAGCTAATGACTTCATCTCTGACTCCTTAAGCAAAAATTGTTACACCATGGGGATCTGAGCTACATTTACATTCAATGTCATTATTTCTGAGACCAGTGGAGAGCATCACTAAAGGTTTTAAATACCCAGAAAAGTATGAGAGACATCTCAAGATTATTAGCACATAGGAAACTATTCCAAGACATTTTGCATTATGCATAAAGTAGAAAACAAAGGGAAGAAACTTTAAAGGAATGACATTAAGACTGGATAACTACATTGGACAGAAGAAACAAAGATAAAGTGAAAATTTATTTTTATTTTGTATTTTGTATTTTGGGGAAGGGTCTACAGGGTGTTCAGGGTCTCACTACTAGATCAGGCTTATAGCAATCTGCCTGTTTGCAGCCTCCCAAGAGCTAGGATTACAGGTGCACTCCACCATGCCCAGTTTTTTTTGTTTTGTTTTGTTTTTTGTGGAACCAGGGATTGAACTCAGGCCCTTGAGCTTACCAGGGAGGCACTTATTCCACTGAGCCATCTCCCCGGCCCCTACCATGTCCAGGTTCAATTGCTGCCTCAGCACACCCCAGGGGCACTATACCTGCTTGCAGGCACTTTAATTCACTGAGCTATTTGGCTGACCCTCAAAAATTTTAATCAATGATGTGACTACTTGAATTATCTTTTTTTTTTTTTTTCCTTTTTTGCTGTGCCAGGGATTGAACTCAGGATTTTACGCTTGCCAAGCAAGTGCTTATGCCTCTGAGCTATCTCCCTGGCCTGATGTGACTTGAATTTGCATTTCCTACAATATACTTTAGACTTCCAGCTTTTTATATTTTCCTGTCTTATTGGCTAATCATAGTACTAGTTCCATAGTCTCTATGTATTACGCTTGTTATTTGGTTAATTCCTGGGAAAACAAAGTATTTCAGAACAGTCCCAACAGAATCCCACGTTGAGTATAAGAACAATGTCAGATGGAGATAGAGCACTCACCTGTGGTATCAAGCAGAGAGAGAAGAAAACTAAGATTTCAGGTCCAGAACTGGCTCTAGCCAAAAAGGAAGAAGTAGCTACAAATTTGTTTATGGAAGAAGCAGAGGGTCTTTGGTACTCTACATATTCTTTGTGATGTTCAGACAGACCACCATTAGAGTAGCCTCTGGTAAGAGAATTTCATGAGAAACAAGATCAAAAAGTGAAGAATTAAATGGAGTACACCCTGCTGGTCTTTGTCTAGGAAAAGCAGTCCTTATTAAAGATGATACTACTTTCCAAAATGGCCCTTATAATACTAACCTTCAGTAACAGAGTTTTCACATCCCACAAGGTTAAGAAGGATATCATCATCTTTCTCATCTACTTCACACCCCAGTAGCATCCAACTTTCCACATTTTCACTTTCAGAAATGATGCTTTCTTCCTCTTCACTTGAACTGACCTCTATAATCATGACCTCTCGGATCACACCTGATCTTTCTTCAGGTTTAAGCTTCTCAATTTCCCATTTGCATTTATCAGCCAACTCATCAGAATAAGAATCAGGAGGGTCTCTGGTCTTCTTCTGTGCTTGGACCCTAATATTCTTTCTTTTACATCTATAAATACTATCTTCGTCAGACAAAGTGATGACATCTGACCCATCTGATAGTTGGATGACCTCACTATCTGAAAGGACAATTAAGTTCTGATGTGATTTAGTACTCAACTCAGAATTCTCAGAGTTCTTTTCTTCATGTGTTTCCTCCCTGATAGCTTTATCCAGATCTTGGGCATAATGAACTTGGCTGTAGAGTTGAAATTCCACCTCACTATCAACACTCAGTTCACTGGATGATTCTTCACGATAAAGATCATCTTCATATGCTTCTATAGTCTCATAGCCACCAAACATCATGGAAAAGTCAGTAACCTCAATTCTGTAAGAGAAAAATCACATAATATATTTTAAAAGCTCAGATTTTGTTTGATTAGTGCATTTCACCCTACAGAGTCAACTCCTATGTGAAAGTCATTACTTTTCTACGACACATTAAAGTAAATTTTTTTCTTTTATAGCATCTTTTCCCCATGGGTTTTTCTTTCTTTTTTTTTGGCAGAACCGGGGATTGAACAGGCCCTTGCGCTTTCCCCATAGGTTTCTAACTCCTGTTATGATGCCATCCATCCTCTCAAGTGAGAATTACTATCAATAGAGTTACAATTATTAATGGAAAAGTAATTCATAGGTATAGTGAAAAAGAAACACCAGTTGATATCTACTGCTTGACACTGAACATTTGTTCTCCAAAATGTTAAGGTGTGCAGAGATTTGATTGCTATTCCATTTATTACTCATCTCCTCCAAATTCTGTATCTCTCCTGCAAATTCTGTATCTCTTGTCACAAATACATCCTTATAAAGGAATATTACTTCAGAGCCAGGGAGATGGCTCAGTAGAATAATGCTTGCCTGGCAAGCACAAGGGCCTGAGTTCAATCTCCGGTTCCACAAAAAAAAAAGGAATATTATTTCAACTCTGACTAAAATTCACAGCAAGAAGCCACCATCATGTTTCTATTTGAATGTAGAAGTGAATTCTCAATTTAGAAATGAATCTCAGCACCAGCCAGATAGCTCAGTGGATTAAAGTGCCTGCTTAGGCAGGCACAGAGACAGGATTTGATTCCCAGCATGCCATGCTGGTCCCACCCCTGGAGTGCACTGAGATGGCAATTGAGACTGGGGGCAAGGTGGCACGTGCCTGTATTCTCAGCACTTGGGAGGAGGATCACTACGAGTTCAATCTGTATAGTGACACCCTATACTAAACACATTAAAATATAAAAATTAAATAAATAAATAAAACAAATCTCAGAGCAAAGAGGTATAGTTTAGTGGCACAGTACATACTTAGCATATGCAAAGTCTTGTTTGATCCTAGCATGAAAAAAAATTTAATCTCACAACTGTCTTATCCTTGGTCAAAAGATTAGTCTGCTAAAATTTTCTGATAAAACTTTATTTTTATATTAGTTATGAAAATATGTATAAAATATAAACTTACTGAAACTTAAAATTTAGGCAAAACTCTCAGCTTTGGGAATATGCATAAAGAAAAACATTTCATTTTCCTGCAATGCACAATTAAATCCTGACCATATTAAAACACAGCTTTAACATTACTTTCTACTAGACTAAATTAAATGTATTTTATTTTATACAGGCTTGCATAAGTACTTTATATTCCAAAACATTCATCACATTTATAACTACTTTATTCAATGTAAGTGTCCCAGCAGTATATACATCACAAACCTCAGAAGGGCTGGAACCATACTCACTTTGTTACACAATGGATACCATAGCCAAAGGTAATTCTGAGGGCGATTCCAATATATAGTTGTTGAACTAATCGATGAGTAAATGAATTATACCATCAGGTTTTTGTACTTTAGGCCTGATATGTCTAATAGCTTCCTATAATTTCAAAATTACAATGGAATAATATCAGTTGTCTTCAGACATTCCATAGAAGAAATTTTCATATCTGCCAAAAATTGGGACAGTAGTTTCAATTATATATTTATGAAATATGGGTCAAAGTGAGATTTCTGGAAAAACTAATCATATCTGTTCAAATATTACAGTTAGCATTGGCTTTCAGTTTTAGCTACAGATAGGAAAAACATCATTTTCTTAGTTTCCCAATTCTCTATACCAAATGTCAGGATTTAGGGATTGTAATGGTAGTTTTTGTGATAGAACCAAATGATCCAATAAACAAACAAGAGCCCTAAATGGACTAAATTCAAGTTGCATTTTTTTCTTTACTTTATGGAAATTAGAAAGCAACTCTTAATATCATTTTTCTTCTAAAGGCCCAATATATCTGTCTCCTTGTAGAATTATCTTTCAGGTTGCTATACTGTTATTGTCATACAAGTTGAATGTGTGGCTGTCTGAACAACAATGCTCATAGCATTTATCAGTTCATATTGAAATGTTAGCCTCAGAGGAATTCAAATGAAAAATGAATTCTTTGCTTTTTTATTTAATAGGTAAATTAATTCTGAAAGAAGTCAGAGGAATTATGCTTCCTTCAAAATCCTCACTGGATCCATCCTGAAGGATCCAGTGTGGACTTAAGATAAAGCATAATTCCAGTGCAGCACAGAAAAAAATTAAAGAGCTAAATTACAGAGCTACAAATTTGTACTACTCTTGGAGCCATCCCAAAGGAAAAGGATTAAGAATAGAGCCATAGGCACACCTATAAATGTATGCCAAAAATAACTACAGAGCCATAATAAAAACTGACTTGGTTGGGTCTAAGGATTTTATCTCTTTCTCTGAAATATAGAAAAATGAATTTAACAATTTAGTCCCTATGGCCTTTAAGAGGATTTTATACTTCTGTACTTGAAAATTGTACGCAGGCAAAACTTGAGCTCTTGTATTCATGTGGCTTATATATGCCAGGGTTCAGGTTTGCCTCAGGCTGTTTTGGTTTATGTTACTATTTTAATTACATTCAACTATATTTAAGACCAAAAAAAAGTATATATATCTTGACTCAGAACTGTCTTTCTCAGCTTTTTGATCATCGTACAGGATTCCCAAGTATATTTAACTTGATAACGAAGGTCCTCGTGAAAGCCCTAAACTTTAAAATCCAAAAGGTACCTTCTGGATTATTTCACACAGCCTCCTTAATGGACATATAGGACCAAAGAGATAACAAGGTCTATCGAGGGTTAGGTTAAAAACACAACTAGAAGTGATTCACATTTTCCTCCCAGTCAAACTTCACTATTTATTTTATTTTTTGTAACTAAGATTTTATGGATTTTTTTAATGTATTTGGTACATTAAAAAATGGTACAGGGTCTTGCTATGCAGCTCCAGTTCCTAGTGATCCTATTTTCAGCCTCCCTGGCACAGAGTGTCATGGTGAGGGACTGGTGCAGCATGTGCCGTGGGAATTGAACTCTGGTCCCTATGCTTGCCTAAGCAGGTACTTAGTCTACTGCTGAGCTATCTTGCAGGCCCTACACATTGTCACTAATATTTTAAAATAAGTAATTTGATGTTATTATATGTTCATAGTTCTACTACCTAAATTTACTTCACACATATCCCTTTTACTTCTCATTGGTGTAACTATAAAAGAGGCATTTTTAATTAAAAGGAAAAGAACATTTTAAAGCTGTCAGTTCACTATCCAAAAAGCTCCCAGGCTGGTATTCAGAGACTTGGCCAATTCTATGACTGAAAAATGGTTCCTAGACAACAATATAAAGTATTGCTGATGTGTGAAACTTATCTAAAGAATTAAAATGGCTTACCAAACACAAAACAGCTATTTTAAAAAATCCTACAAAATCTTCACCTCCAAAGAGGTAGAAGTATTTACTCCATTTTTTACAACTGGACAAGGTTTGTTTAAGCTCTTGTAATTTACTCATACAATCTTTAAAGCAATGCTTTTACTTTAATAATCTATCAACTAGATCATTCTAAGTGATCTTATTTCCTTTCAAAGCATTTTCATCTTAGATGTTCACTCTTAATCATATAGGCATCCACTTCATGCACAATTACATAAAACAGCTTGCTCACTCCCTTGACTTCTCTCTTCTTTGTTTTTGTTTTGTTTAGTGTTAGGGACAGAACCCAGAAGAGTAAGCATGCTGGGTTAGCACTCTACCACTAAGCTACAACAGCCCAGCCCTACAGCTTACTACCTTTATTTTAAATCCAATTTTCACTGGGAAGTGACATATATACATATTTTATTCTCAACATCTCAGGGAAAGTTAAGTATAAGATTCAAACTTCTATCCATTCTTCAAATACGACTGCCACTTGAAATCAAATCTAACTGGATAGAGAATCCAAATATGGGGCACAATAATCACAAAATGAGGAAGACACATCCTGGGAGGTGGATTATATTAAATTTACTGAGGTAATTCCCAGCTGTCCTTGGGACACGTAAATGCTTTTTAGAAGAACCCTAACTGGAAACATTTCCTTCACCATTCCCTTACTGCTCCTCCTTTTCTCGTGTGGTATGTTGTCTATCACACAACCCTCACATTGAATACTCAGTTCATTTCACACCTTCAGATTCTCTTAATAGCAATTGTAAAGTGTATTCCAAGCCTTAAGATGGTCTTATCCATACACAGTCCTCTCAAATTTTTATAATCAAAAGTTCTCAAGTCTTGAAAACGTTATTGCAATAATGCACTCATACAATACTTGGAGAAACAGGGCTCATAGAAATGTATTCAATGAGCCAAAAACAAGTCCTAAGTACTTAATTCAATTCTAAAATCTGAAATAACCGTAAATTCGGCCTAAAGGATAGGTATGTACCTACTTCAAATCTGAAATAACTGGAAATTCAACCTAAAGAAGAGATATGTAGGTAGCAGTTACTCAGTGGTGGAGACTTGCTGACTCCCCGCCAAGTTTTTCCAAACACCAGCAGCACCTCCCTCAATTTAAGACACTAGTCGGCTGAAGGACACGAGGGTAAAAATACTCAGTGAATAAAATCTAAGTCTCCTTGCTTTGGGAGGGGACAGTGCTGCTGAAATTGCGCGGGTTCCACGGCTGCAGCTGTTATTTCTGACAGGAGAGGCAGGAGTTTGCCCAGGACTACTAAGTCCTCATAGGCCGGACTCCCCTCCGCGCAGCGTAACGATGGCGTTTCATTCACTGACCGGCTTTTCTCAGACGGAACTGGGGGGAGGGGGGGAGCCTGTAGTACGTAAATTGGGGAGAAAAGTCACCCCTTCGCTGGCCCTCAAAGCTGAGCCCTTCTGGAACGACGGCCTCAGGTCGTGGAGGGACAGGGAAACGGGAACACCCAGCCTGTCAGCCAAGTCGCGTGGAGCAGAGCGCGGCTTAGGAGCCAGGACACAAGCGAGAGCGCAGAGGCCGGCGCAGAGGCTCGCGCTACTTTCACTGCCCGGCGGGTAAGACGGAGATCGAATAAGGGTCTCCCGTCCGTGGGAGGCTCGGGGTCCGTCGCACACATACTCACTGACGCCGCTGCGACCAAGAAGCACCAACCAGGAACCAAAACGCGGAGAGGGACGGGGAGGGGCGAGGACAAATGAGGTAAGGAAGCCGCGTCCGCGCGCACCCCGGGGAGGGAGGCACTTCCGGGAAAATAGGGCGCTCGGCCGCGTTCTTCCGGCTCCGCCCACCTGCCGACCCCTCGCTGCGCTCGCGGAGCAGTTGTTAACTCTTTTTTTTCCTTCCCCACGGAGCTTTTGCTTTGCTTTCTTTGCTTTGCTGTTCCTTTTTCACACCTTCGTTTGAAACCACTTACACTGAGTCAACGATGAGGTGATTTTTGCTGGAATCCCTACAACAAAAGAAGTGCTGTGCACAGGGCAGAAAGGGAGCACGCCCCGGCTGTGCCCACTAGAAAACTTCGATTCCCATGATTCGCGTGGCGCGTTCCAGACGGGCTCCGCTTCCTCTTCCCCTGCGCTACGGGAACACCTTCCTGGTGCCTCCTGCTTGCTCGGTGGCGATGAGGAATCTCACACTGAGTTACTTGGATGGAACAGCTGGGGACCTCCAGCCTGGGAGAAGGCCTTGTTGAGGTGTCTAGTGTCATCGCCTGTGCTGTGGGTGACTTCGGTGGTCCTTTCCACTTTATAGGTTAGAGCTGAATTTAGTTTACACGGGGCACTTCCGCCTTTCCGTGAATACGAGGAAGCAGAGTAACCCTTTGTGAACATTGAAAAATTTCACACCAATTAATGGAATTACTACTGAACCTACTGATTGTTTGGACGCTTCTGAAAGAGTGATTTTTGATGGGGGCCTCTGTCTTTAGTTCCCATTTTCACACTTTTAAAAAAACACTTAATTGTAGTAAACCCGTCTGTGCAGTTTTACAAATAACACTAATTTTTGGCTCCTGATTATCCTAAATGGTAAACTTTTTTTTCTTTTCACTAACATTTACTAAGATTCTGTTAAGAACCAAGAGAACAAGGAAAATGCAGATCGTAAAAGTAAGTAATCTCAGAGCTGAGAATTCACCTGGAAAGACGTAATTTGATTATAATGTATATTTAACCAGAAAAATACTTAGTAAATTTGATCGACATTACGGCAAGCACTAGAAAGTGAAAATTTAAGGTACTATGAAAAGACAAAATTGGAAACATTTTCCAAATAAAACAGGAATAAAAATGGGTCCTTGTGAGGTTGCCCCACTAGCTCATTTCTGCTGAAGTTTGTAATCTTAAAGGAAACCTTCCAGTCAGCCAGACAGAACAGGCATTCCTTCCCCAGGACTCCCTATAGTATGGACAAACCTCTATCAAGACAATTACATTAGTTCTACAGTTGTGTTCAAGTAGACTGTAAAATTCCCTGAAGACACAAATTGTGATTTGATCTTTGTATATTTACTGCATGATAGTGTTTAGCAGACAACAGAGCACTCAATTCCACTTTAAGAAACAAGCAGAATTGGATCCAACTGTCAGTTCAAAGGGAAAGCCACATCGTGATCCCAAGTGACTGGACTGCATTGTGGTACTGTGTGACATTAGGATGGACATAAGGAACTGCAAAAATCCAAGGATGCAGTGATTTTTCGTTAAGCACAGTAGTGTATATACACATACCCCGTCTTCACATGGTAATTTCTCACTTAATAGCTCTTTAAAAATCATGTGATCCAGGTTTATTCCAGTAACTAAAGTTATGAAGGGAGAAATTAGCTCCCTAGAAGAGGCAGAGCTATGTCTGTAATCCAGGTCTGATTATTGAAGACATGGCTCAGCTATACACACACACACACACACACACATTTATACATACATAAACACTCTAAACTTTAAATCATAAGTAGCAGCACGTACACATACCCTTAAAGCCTCTCTTAGAATATTTTAAAGATACCATCTATTCTACCCCAAAGCATTGGCTATAGCAGTGGCAGCTCTGTGTCAGTAGTGAGCAGATAAATTAGGATAAGAGGCCAGAACAAAGCAGAAACCTGCTTTATGGGGCAGGCAAGGTAGGAGATAGACTATACTAGGTCATGGTTGAGTGTGGCATATTACTCAGGCTTATACTCACGCTGGTCTCAAACTTCAGTAGAAAAAGAGGAGCTACCTCTTTAGTGTGTTAACAAGTCCTAAAACTAATTTTGACCCTTTGCAGTTGTGTATGAATTTCTATTCATTCACTGAGAATGTACTACTGTATTCAGCTCTCCCTAGCCTTCTCAGATATATTGCCTCTCACCCAGTCTCACAAAGACTATGTAAGAAAGATACTCACTTCATTTCCCTATTGTGGAAATTGAGTCTTGGAGAGACTAAGTACCTTATATGGCTGGGATCTAAGTTAAGTCTTACATGTATCTAAAACTGCTCTTCTCTATGCTATAAGGCACATTTCAAAACTAAACTTCATCATAGAGCTGGTAATGATCTATATTTCCAACTAGCACCTAACCTAAGGCCAGGCACATAGTGGTTTCAAAGTGAACATTCATGGAATAAGTGGATTCATAATGGCGTAACTGACACATGAAGACCTGGTTTCAGCATGCATGATGTTTTAGGACAGCAGAAGAGGGCATAACTGGCTGCTTAGAAGAAATAGAGAAGTCTTCATAAAGGAGGATGGGGCCTGAACAAATAGAGATAGAGAAAGACTAACAAGGGCCAGCAAGATAGCTCAGCAGACTAAGTGCCTGCTTAGGCAAGCACAGGAACCTGGTTCGATCCCCTGTACTACATGCCCCACCAACCCCACCCCAAGGCATGGTGACTTACACCACCTGTAATCCCAGTACTGAGGAGGCTGAAAACAGGTGGATCAGTAAGAGTCCGTGATGCATACTAAGACCCCATATCAAATACATTTTAAAAAAAAAGAAAGAAAAAAATTTTAACAATCAAGAATTCTAAGAGCATAACATACTA
Source organism: Ctenomys sociabilis (assembly GCA_004027165.1). NCBI lineage: Eukaryota > Metazoa > Chordata > Mammalia > Rodentia > Ctenomyidae > Ctenomys > Ctenomys sociabilis. The sequence continues at coordinate 44,194 of PVKA01005257.1, forward strand.
CCTGGAAATTCATAGAACAGGAAATTCAAAAGTCCATGAACTATAAGAGGTGCTCAACATCACTAATAATCAGTAAGATACAAGTAGTCTCACAGTGGATGAGAATACAACTTGTAAAGATATTTGGGGATAACTAGTATTATTTATCAAAACTTTAAATGAAGTCTGAGGATGTAACTCAGTGGCAGAAGCTCTAGGTTTGATCTCCAGTACTGTGCACACCATAAATTGAATTGTCCTCTTAAGTGTATATTTGTGATTATGTCATAAAATATTGTAGTGGGAAATAAGTATTAAGGAACAAAAGAAGGACACATTTATACTATTTTTAAAGCTATGCTCTTAAAAAGAGAGATGAAACCTTATTTTATTTTTCTGGAAATATCCCCAAGACAATACAGCTACATGAAAAAAGAACAAATTACTGAATTGTAGGTATTTTATATACTCATGTTAGAGTTTTTTGTACAAAGTCTTGCTATGTAACTTAGGTCTGCCTCAAACGTGCCATCCCAACTCATCACTCTATGTGCTAGAACTATAGACATAAAACCTCACACTCCATACCTTTGATAAACTTTTTCAAAAAAATTCATGTGTTTGCCTGAATATAAATATTTGTGTATTTAAATGGATAGAGAAAGTACTGAATAAATACCAGTGTTTTGTATTCATATATAGTTTTGTACAGAACATCTTTGCTTTTAAGTTATACACACTAAAGCACCTGGAGTAAAGGGGTATCATGTCTGAAACTGATATCTCAAGTGGGTCAGAAAAGAATTATAAGTATTAGAAGGAGAGAAAAAGAAGAGTATGGTAAAAAGATAACATTGTGGGAATCTAGATAAAAGGTGTACAAGAATTCTTTGTACTAATTTTATAATTTTTCTTTAAAATCATGTTTGAGTTCAGATTAAAGCACTGGCTTAGGCAGACGTGCAGGAAGTTCAATCCCCTGGCCTGCCCTGCTGGCCTTGCCCCCCAGGGCGAGCTGAGATGGCTATTAAGACTGAGCATGGTAGTGGTGCATGCCTGTAATCCCAGTACTTGGGAGGCTGTAACAGGAGAATCACTATGAGTCCAATCTGTACAATGAGACCCTGTACACCCTCTCCTAAATACAAAAAAAAAAAAAAAAAAGAATGTTTAAAAAGAAAAAGTGTAAAAAGGGGAAACAAAGAGAATGAGCAACACTTTGCCAGACAGAAAATGCAGGAAGTTCTAGCAATTGGACAAGATAAGCAAAGGAAACTGCCAAGTGCAAGTCTTGTGTGTTAGGGCTAGCCAAATAGCTCAACAGATTAAAAGTGCCTGCAATCCCAGATCTTGGAAGGCTGTAAACAGGTGGATTGCTACAAGTCCAATTTAGTAGTGAAACCCTAAATATCCTGTAGACCCTTCCCTAAAATACCAAAAAAAAAAAAAAAAAAAAAAAAAAAGTCTTGTGTGTTAAGAAATTAGCTAGGGGCTCTAAGTAACCAGATATGGTATGATGCAGGAAAGTGAATGAGTGTGATGAGCAGAATGACCCAAGATGGATACATTCCCTTGCTGCCTCATTTTGCAAATTAAATTTGTTTTGAAACAGAGTCTTGCTCAGTTGCAGAGACTTGCTTGAAATTCCCAATTCTCTTAGCTCAGCCTCCTGAGTAGCTATGATTACAGGCATGTATCACCATACTTGGAAGAAATAAAAATTTTATGCCTTCTTTATACTCAGCCTCAAGCCCTGAAAGAAATAACTTTTTTTTTGTTTTGGTACTGGGGATCAAACTCAAGACCTTGCGCTTGCCAGTCAGGCACTTATGCCACTGAGCTCTCTCCAACCCCCGGTGACTCAATTATTTCATCGGCAGTTTCATATGGTGGCTTTATAGAAGTCACTGGAATCATAGCTGAAAGGAACTTCTGGACCAGTTCCTTCAGTTTACAAAAGGAAAAACCAAAACACAAGCTGGAGAAGAGATTTGCAAAGTCCCAGCTAAAGTTAGTACTAAAACCTGGTCCTTCACAATCCATCCATTCTGCTGCACCAAATTTGAATGAAAGGATAAGGCAGAAATAGAGAGTTGGCAAGTGAAAAGGCAGCATGTTACTCTTTAAAGTTTGGATGTTGGGCCGGGGAGATGGCTCAATGCAATAGGTGCTTCCCTGGCAAGTGCAAGGGCATGAGTTCAATCCCTGGTTCTGCCAAAAAAAAAAAAAAAAAAAAAAAAGTCCTCAGCCAATAAAAAATTTATGGGGCTGAGGAGATAGCTCAGTTGAATAAGTGCTTGACTGGCATGCAAGGGCCTGAGTTCAATTCCCAGCTCCGCCAAAAATAAATAAAGTTTGGATACCTCAGTTGTGCCCCAAATTTTCTGATCAAGGAGATTATGGGGCCACAGAGGAATGTGATTGATGATGTATAGTGTGCGTAAGGAGAGTTACCTGTGCCTAAGGAGAGTTACATGTGCCTAAGGAGAGTTACATGGAGAGAGAACTCAGGCTTCCACAGAGAGCAAATTGGTCAAGCAATGGCCATGACTCATCCACATGGATGACACGGAAAATGGATCTACAAAGTGCACTACAGGGTTACAGGATAAACCCTGAGGGTATCTGATACAAAAGTTACATTTCTTGTTATATAGGTCTTGCTTTAACGGTCTTAATCATCCAGCAGAAAAGTATATAAATGGAAGTATAAAAAGTAAAGTTAGGCTGGCAAGATAGCTCAGTGGTCTAAAGCGCCTGCTTTGACAAGCTTAGTGCAAGCTCTCAGGGACCGCGGTTCAATCCCCAGCACCACATGCCATGCCAGCCCCTCCCCCAGGGCGGGCTGAGCTGACCCCGCCCCACCCCACCCCGCAAAAAAAAGAGTCCGTGATGTGTAGCGAGACACTGTAATAAATAAATTTTTAAAAAAGTAAAGTCATATATTTTAATATACTGAGCTGTGAATGGCTCAAATCAACAGCTTCTGTGGATAACCCACTTCTATTGTGGACTGCTGATCTATGTTGGATTGTTTTATTTAACATATATATATATTAGCTATCCTTGTTTTGAAAATCTGTAACATATGTATTATTGTGTATTACCCTATTTATGTCATTTTTTCTATTTGTTTTTGCTTCTATTTTTCACTCAAGTTAAAATACCAATAAATAAGATAAAAAAAAATAAATAAAATTTGGATGCTTTTCCTTTGCCTGTAATATAGACTTAATGTTGGTACAATTTCACAAAAGTAAATAGAGGCACTAGTGTGATTATAAAAAGTTATCACTTGAAGCCAATATGTTGCAACTACTAAGCAATATTCAATGTAAGCTGCTAGGTCTGAAGCAGCAAACAAGGTGATTCTCAGGAATTCTCAATGACATTGGTACCCATCTGGATTTGTTGAAAAGTTTAACGTCCTTTTTTATTATTCATGATTTTGCAGTTCTTCAAATTGCAAGGTGATAGAGCACACAATTTTCAACCAGACTCTGAAATCATTCTTGAAAATTTGGACATTCATATAAATGGCTTTTAAATTTTCTTCGACACTGCATTTTCTTATAAAATCATGAAATATATAATATATATACATCATAAATTAAGCTACATAAATAATAATCTTATAATAAAATCATATGGATAATTTTTCATATCATATGTGCTAATATTTCAAGGACTCCATTTCCTTTGTTATTACTCCTAATTGGAATTGTATTTCTCAGAACTTAGAGCTAAGTGACGATTTAATGAACACTGACTAGCAAAACTATTGATATTCTAATTTATGTAAGAATCAATAGAGGTAGGGATGTAGCTCAGTGGTAGAACATTTTCATTTAGCAGGCAGTACAGGCTTTTTAAAAAATCAGATGTCATATAATAAATCTTGAAACGTGTTAGAAACTAATTCCAAAGGCATGAAATCCATGTGCCTTGCATCCATAGATTCCAATACATGATAAGAAATGCATGCTTTAAAAGGGAAGGCTTTATTTAGATCTCATTCTGTAGAGAACAGTTTTATTTGGCTGCCTATTCATGGCCCCCCAAATCATACATTGCTGCAGTTTTCAGTTGAGATGTGCTTTGTGACCATGTTAGCATAACTTTGTTTCAGACTTTAGGTTGACAAGAGAAAAAGGAGAGTAAATTTATACTAACAAATGAATTATATACAGCTTATTGTACTCAATTTTAGCATAATTTCATTGAATAAACTGTAGATTGTATACTTTGTGTTTCAACCATAAACTATAGATTGTATGCTTTGTGTTTCAACCATTATTATCCTTATCTTTTTTTTTTTTTACTATCTTGCAAAAACCATGAGCAATGTTGAGCTTAAAAAGAATTGTCTCTATTTTGATACATCTTCTTTCTCTGCCAGTGTTCTGAATCTGACACTCTTTTCTGACTGATGCATCTGCATTCGGGTTTACACAGCAATATCATTTGTCCTTGAGGAATACATCCCAAAACCTCCAAGGGGTACTTAAAATTGCAGATAGTACCTGTTACGGTTTGTGTCTAGTTGTTCCCCCAAAGGGTCATGCAGTTATGGGGTGAGGACTTCTAGAGTTTGTGATTAATTCATGATCATAAGCTGGGATTATTGGTCTGAGTACTGCTGGGATTATGGGTGTGAGTGCTATCCCCAGCCTGGGGGGGGATAGCCTGAATGCAACATAAGAAAGACAGACTTGCTCTCTGCAGCCGTTGTTGCTGCTATTCGCTTTGCTCTCTACTCTTTGCCATGAAAGGTTGCTCTCTGCCATGTGCCACTCTGCCTTGGAGCTAGTTGAGTATGGACTGAAACCTCTGGTAACTTTAAGCTAAATAAACCCTACCTTCCTTTATTTTGAGTGTTGGGTATTTGTCCCAGCAACAAGCAAAGAGTAAGTGAGACAATACCAAACTCTACATATATATAATAAAATTGAACTTAAGCATTAAGTTAACAACTAATAATAAAATAGAGCAATTATAATATGCACTTGTAAATGTTATTTAAAACAAGAACTTGTTTCTGCAATTTCCATTAGTATTTTCAGACTAGGTTTGACAGCATGTAATCAAAACTGTATGAAGAGAAACTGCAGAGAACTACTCTAGTTCTTCCATCAGTCCTAGTTACTACAAAAGATTTTGCTCCTCTCACCAATACTTTGAACTTCACACTTCTTATGTAGTACATGGCTTGAGTAGTTTGCATTCTTGCTTCACTACTAGAAAGATATACTAAAATTCTGGAACCATTGCAAATTTTCTTCAAAAATTTCAGTGTTTATCCCTCTAGAATATGTCTTTCTCTGTGTTGTTGCTGTTCCTCAAGAGAACTTTCTCTTCTGTGCTTATGCTCAGCTGAGTGGAAAGAAGTGTCTTTCTTGATTTTTGGACACAGTAAGGGAAGTTGCCTATCTGTATGAATATTACCCAAAAAAAGTAAGCTGCTTAGGGAACACTAAAATTTATTCTACCCTGGTAATGTTATCAAAGGCTTCATTTCCTATCTTCAAAGACCTTCTGATTAAAAACCTTGGCCAGATTAAAACTGGATAAACTTATGTGAAGTGAGTCCAGGAAAGTAGTAGGCTTCTTTAGAAGTTATATCGGGCAATAGGAGTAAGTGGCATGAATCTGAGTAGAAAAGCAGTAAGAGACCTCAGCACTACAGGAGATGAGAATCAGCAGTGCGACCCACAGATAATGCAGGACCACAAGGAGCTCATGTAGTACTGGAACAGTAATAAACAGACCAGGGATATAGAATTAATGGTCAAAAGTAAACAGCCTTGTATATTTGGTGTATGACACAGATTGTATTTTCAACCAGGAGGGGAATAATGGAATGTTCAATACATGACACCAAAACCACTAGAAACATAAAGTTAGATCTTATCTCATGCCACCCAAAAGCTAAATTACTGATAAATAAAAATTTTAAATTTATAATATTAGGAAATATACTTTAAAAGATTGTTTAGGGAGGAAGGTAGTATACATAAAGTAAAAACTCGAACTGTGGAGGAGAAAATATTTCTATCACATGTAATAAATCATTATAAGTGGTAATCAAAATATATGGTGAATATTTGCATTTTAAAAAAAGTATTACACTAAAAAGAGTATTATTAATTATCAATAATTCCCGTAAAACTATTGCTCCCACCCCCCTTTTTTTTTTTCAGAACCTGGGATTGAACTCAGGCCCTTCTGCTTGCCAGGCAAGCACTTATTCTACTGAGCCATGTCCCTGGCCCCCCTGCTTTGAACACACTTGTCCCATCATCCTTTTTACTTCCTGAATCCATTCTGGAAATTCTCTTTTGTGACTGTCTTTAGGAGTTGTCAAAAATATAGTGAATGCTCCTGCAAAGTACTGTGTAACAGAAAGGCAATATCATAAAAACATCTTGTGTGTCCTCATCTATATTCCTTGTATTTGGCATCAGCTCATTTCTGATTCTCACCCCAAAGTAAAAATGACTACGAAAGGTAAACATTTTGAATTAATTAAGGACATTAAGGCAGCCACAACAACACAACTAAAGACAGTCACAAAAGTCTTCTAGAACTGCTTCAAAAAGTGGCAAGGACAATGGGATATGTGTGCTTGAAGCAGGAGTATTTTGAGAGGCATTAATAACCATGTGTCTTACTATAACAAATTCTTTTAAAAATTTAAACATTAGCCATATTTTAAATTACTTCCCACAAATCAACTAGAGAATTAAACACTACCTAGAAAAAAGAGCCAAAGATTTGGAATAGAGATGGAGATCTAAAAATGGCCAATTAACGTAAGATAATCTTCCTAATACATAAGTGAAAATTAAAAACAATTTTAATCAGATTCACAAATTTTAAAAGATTGATAATTATCATGTTTATCCATTCAAATAGGTATTTGTACAATCTATTACATGTCACACATGTAAAATAATGAGGTTTGATTTCTGTGTTTATAGAGGTCCTAGACTACTGATAGAAATGTTAAACAAGCATATTTAAAAACAATGCAAAATTGTATCTTAGATAAATGTTATACATGAAGGGCTCTGAAAAACTTTAATAGGAGTATTACCTTACTCAAGAATGTTATGCAATGCTTCCACAAAGAAATGATGTGAAATCTGAGGGATAGTTAGAAATAAAGGGGGAAGGGGACCCAAAGGGTTAAGTATTGGAAGCAAAGAAAATAACACATGAAAGTTCCTGTCATAGATCACTGAAGACTGAAAGAATGCCAGTGAATGGAGAACAGAGTGAAGGGAAGAAGGAAGGATCCTCATTCAACTGTAAATTCTTTCTTCTTCATTTTTATTTTGGACAATTTTTATTGTTATATTCATTTTAAGTTTATAAATTATTTACAATGTGCAATCTATTATTAATCTCATTATGTATTCATTAGAGAAATATTTCTCTAAAATTGTCTGTCTACATTTTTTTATGTTAAAAAATATCAAAAGCAGGTCACCTTTCTTTCTTTCTTTCTTTCTTTATTTATTTATTTATTTATTTTTGCGGAACTAGGGATTGAACTCAGGCCCTTGACTACAAAATGGTGGAAACAATGAACACAGAACTTCTCTAAACAAAATAATAGGAATTTTACAATGGTTGTTGAATTACATAATACTAATAATCACATTAGTTGTTTAGATTACCAGATATAAACACGCGAACTTGTTACAAAAGTTGTAAGAAATGAAAAAGAGGAAAAAGAAAAAAGTAAACATTAATTGCTCCTTTCAAAAGACAAGTAGAAATCAGTAGTATTTTTTAACCATTTTGTATTCTGTTAAAAAAAATCAGTAGTACAATTATCCATGCTATCCTGCATATTTACATAAATATATCTTTACAATTCTTTCTTTTGTCCTTTTCCTCATCCATATTTTTCCTTCTCATTGAACAGATTCTTTCTTTTTCATAGTATCTATTGTATCTTTCAAATTTTATTTACTCTTTCAAGTTCATATGCTGAGACAATACAGTGTTTGCACATGTGGGTCTGACTTATTTCACTTAGCATAGCCTCTAGTTGCATCCATTTACCTATAAAAGCCTTGAGTTTAGCTTCTTTTTATAGCTGAGTAATACTCCATTGTATGAAAGTACCACATCTTTTTTATCTGTTCCTCAGCTGATGGGCATTAAATTGTTTCCAAGATTTACCTATGACAAATTGCATTGCTATAAACATGGTGTACATCAATCACTGTGGTTTGATGTTTTCAGTTCTTCTAAAAAATATCTAGGAGGGTAATATCTGGCTTGAATGGGACTTCTAATCCTACACTGTCTACATCTTATATCTTTCACATTTCAATATTTGTCTATATTTTTAATATGCTATATAGTTGATTTTTTATAAAGTTAATGAGAAAAAATTTTACAAAACAGAGCACTGGAAAGGCTGGAGACATACGAAGGGACAGACAGTGGGCTTTGAAGAAATTTGATCTTCATTTGAAGAACAATGGAAAAATCGTATTAGACAAGATAATTTGTTTGGACTTCCATACACTATTAGAAGAGAATAAATGATGAAGTCATTTAGAAAAGCAATTTGACTACTATATCAAATAATGTCCAGTACACTGACCTTTAACATAGAGTATCCTTTCTAGGAATATCATCCACAGGCATACACATTTAGTCACAAATTATTTTGGCAATAGCAAACAAAACAAGTTAATGTCCATTAATAAGCAATTGAACTCATAGCTGCTTTTGTTTTACATAGTAAGTTTTATTTAGTATGTTATATTTCCACATTTGTTTTTGTCTAGATAGCCTTGATTTCTCTTTTGATTTCTTTTCTGATCCACTGGTAGTTTAGGAATGTATTGTTTCTAACTTTTTGTGAATTTACAAATTTTCTTCCAAATATTGGTTTCTAGTTTTAAAACACTGTGATTGGAAAAATACTTAATATGATTTTTAACTTTTTAAATTGTTGAGTCTTGTTTGGTATCTAACATATAATCTATTCTGGACAATGTGCTGGTTTTAAGTTATTGGTAAAGCATTATAACCATTTTTGCTTTCCACTTTTATTACTGTATTCAATAAATGGCATGAGATACTCAAAAAAAATAAGCAATTGATTAATATATAGCATAACGATAGTGAAATACTTGTTTCTTAATTTAAGACAATTTTTGCTTCAGTTACTTTGAAGCTGGCATATATTTACATTGCTAAACTTTTTATCATTATGAAGTCTGTTTATCTTTACAATATTTTTACTTTTTGTGATATTAATACACTCTTTAGCTATCTTACTATTTTGTTACTGTTTTGGTGAAGGATAATGGTAAGTGATAATCCTTCTATATGACATTTTTTAATCCTTTAATTAGGGTTTGTCTATTTAAGTGTTCAGGTTTGAAATAAGCTATTACACATGCTAGGCAAGTACTCTACCACTAACCATTCTAAGCCCTCTTTATCACCTCATTTTCAATTTGTTTTCAAAAAAACACAAGCAATAGGTAACATAAATATAGAGATTTATTTTAAAGAATTAACAGACACAGTTATTGTGGCTGAAATTCCTGAGATCTGTGTGTGATAAGCAGGAGCCCTTCCAATGATGTAGTTTTAGTCAAGAAGCCACCAGGCTCAAAACTAAAGAAAAGCCAATGCTTCAGTTTCATCTCAAAGTCAGAAAAATATGGATGTCTCATTCCAAGCTGTCAGGTGGGAGTAGGTCCCTTCCTATTTGCAGGAGGGTCAGCCTTTTTGTTCTATTTATGCCTTCATCTGATTGGATGGGGGCCACCACATTATGGAATGCATACTTCTTCTTAGTCTACTAATTTAATTGTTAATCTCATTCCAAATGAGCCTTTCAGTCAGATCCAGAACAATATTTGATCAAATACCTGAGCATTCCATGTCTTATAGTCAAGTCAACATCAAATTAATCATCACAGTAAGATACAAAAGAATTACTGTCACAAGAGCTGGGGATATAGCTTAGTGGCTTAAGCACCTGCCTGGCAAGTACAAGGTCCTGAGTTTGATCCGGGGTATCAGGGGTAAAAAATAATTATTATTGTTACAAAAATATTTCTCCCATCAAATCAGTTAGTGTTTGCTTCATATATTTTAGGACTCTTACTTATTTATATTTAAGAATCTTCTAGTTTCCTAATATATCAACCTGAAGAATTTTCTTGCATTTGTAACTCTTTATAACTTGTTTATAAAGATGTACTAGAGACAAATTCTCTTAGCTTTTTTTTTTTTCAGACAGGGTCTTGCCATGCAGTTTGGCAAGAGTGCTCACTTATTGTAGCCCCCAGGCCAGTCTCAAACTTGCAGTGATCCTCCTATCTTAGCCTCCTGAGTGCTGGGATTGTAGGTATGTGCCACTATGCCCCAGGACCAGGGAACAGCACAGCATGTGGGGCCAGTAATCAAACTTGGGTCCCTGTGTTTGCCAGGTATGTGCTTATGCTTCCGAGTTGTCTACCCAGCCCCCTCTCTTAGCTTTTGTTTGTCTTAATTTATCCTGTATTTCTTGAATGATAGTTTTGCTGGGTATAGAATTCTTAGGTAATAGGTTTCCTATTTCAAAATTTTAAATATACATCTTGCCTTAAAGTTATAATCTCTTTTAAGCCTCCAGCAATTTACTGCTAATCATGCTGAGCATCCCTTGTATGTAACAGGATCTTTTTTTTTTTTTTTTTTTTTTTTTTTTTTTTTTTTTTTTTTTTTTTTTTTTTTTACAATTTCATTATAATCTTCCTTAATGTGGATCTCTATGATCTCAGCCAAAAGGCTAAAAACAATAATCTTTTTTAATTTAACTCGTTGTCAAGGTTCTTGGATATATATGGTATGGTCATGTCTTTCATCAAATCTAGGAAGTTTTGGTCATTATATCTATATTCTTCCTGCTCCTCTCTTTTTTCTTCTCTTCCTGACACTAATAATGTATACCTTTATGTGCTGGTTGATGACTCATATGCCTGGTGGCTTAGTTCTTTTTCATTTTTCTTCTGCAGCACTTGGAATTAAATCCAGGACTGTTGCACTGAGTTGCATGTACAACCCTTTTTAATGTTTTTTTTTTAACAAAGGAATTTTATTTTTATGAAAAACTTGAGTTTTCAATCATTTAGTAAATGAAGAACAAATACTTAATTTTCCTATCTCATAAAGCTTAAGAAAAAAATTAGTAAATAAGAATCTGTGAACAGATTAAGAGTAAAACAGACTAGATAATAAACCACCTCTGTTCATACTCCCTATCTATGACTCACTTTCAAAGGTGTAATGGCACTGGAGATATGTGAACCAGTAAGATATGAGCACTAAATCTTATTCAAATCATTCAAATAAGCTCAAGGTAAATACTATTTTGTTCACCATGGGCAGCAAACAATACATTTTACTGAAGGAATACTTTGATAGAAGCACTTATGTAAGTTATATGTGCAATTATAAAATGGAACTTGAACAGTTCCATTTAACTAGCATTTATAAAGTGCAACTATGTAATATTTGCATTTTATCTGGGATATAGGACACATACACAGGAAAAGCATATGGTAAAGATGAAAGCAGATATTGGAGTGGTGCTTCTATGCTATAAATTGCCAGAAAACCACCAGAAGCTACATGAAATATGTGAAATGAAGTCTTTCTTACAGTCCTCAGAAGGAACCAATCCTGCTGACACCTGGATTTCTTTTGTGTGTTACAGTATCAGAAAATACATAGAAGGTTTTTTTTTTTTTCATCCAGCAAGTCAAATGAGAGAGAAAATATGAGAAGTTGGACTTTCAAATTTTAATAATTGCATAGCCTTTCAAGGTCAGTGCAGACTCAGGACATAGGAGAACCTGTGCTGTAACATCATGTAACTCAGTTATGTCCCAAATTTTCTGATCAAGGACATTAAGGGGCCCCAGAGGAAAGTGATCATGATGTAGAGTGTGCCTAAGGAGAGTCACATGGAGAGAAAACTTTCTCTCAGGCTTTCACAGAGATCAAATTGGTCAAGAAATGGCCATGACTCATCCACAAGGCTGACACTGGCAAATGATCTACAAAGTGAGGTACGGGGTTACAGGATAAATCCTGAGGGTATGTGACCTTATCAGATACAAAAGTTACATTTCTTATTATATAAGTCTCACTTTATCTTGGTCTTAACCATCCAGCAGAAAAGTATAAACATGAGGTATATAAAGTAAAGCCATATTAATATGCTGAGCTGTGAAAGGCTCTAGTCAACAACTTCTGCAGATAATCCACTACTATTGTGGACTTCTGGACTGTATTGTATTGTTTTGCTGAATTCACGCACGTATAGTATTTAGATGCCAATGGAATACACATCTCTGACAGGACTAAACAAAAAAAAGAGGATACAAATGAAGGACCATTTTGTATTTGTATATACAGAATAGGTAGGATAGATATACAGCTACTGTCGCTTAATTCAATGAGTAGAAAGATTTGTACTAATAGTGTTTGGACAGGATATTGTGTCTGCTTCTTTTACTAAGGATAACCACTAAGAAGATAACAATGTATAATATATTAATCATTGAAACTGTCCTATTAATCAGTTTTGATACTGTCTCATTGCTATTTGTTTCTCAATAAAATAAAATGAAAAATAAAACAATAAATTTTAATTAGTGCAATTTGAAACTGCTATACATTGCTACAAATGTGTATTCATGTTGTAACTTTTAAAAATCAGTGTTGTAAAATAATACATTTGTAAAATATCCCTTCTTAAATTTTTTGAGATAGAGTCTCACTGTGTAGCTCAGGCTGTCCTTAAACTCAGTATGCATCCCAGGCTAGCCTTGTACTTGTGGTGCCCTTCCTGTATCACTATCCCAAGTGCTGGGTTTATAGGTAATGCATTATCAGGCCCAAGAAAAATCTTTCTTGTATATACTTTAAAAATCTTTAAAAAAAAAAAAAAAAAAAAAAGCCTTTGGAGCCAGGAAGGTAGCTCAGTAGAATAAGTGTAGCCAGGCAAGGGCAAGGTCCTGAGTTCAATCCCTGGTACCGAAAAAAAATTCTTCATAATTGGCCCAATACTACTATTTCTATGCTCTGAAGCCTCTCAGTGCATGTTAAGGCATCAGAATGCTTGCACCAGGGTGGGGGAGCAGCAACCAATAGCAAAACACAACATCTCTGGGACCTAGAATCTAGACACCTGGAAAATAACAACTTGGTGAAGACAGAAAAAATGTAGATTTCTGGAAACTGTAAGGGGGCTGACATGAAAACTAGAAACTACAGAACAAGAACAAAGCAGTCTTGAAAGCTGACCCTGACTTCTAGGGAAGGGAAGCTGTCACTGCTGACATAGAGGTACATTGCTGCTTGGACAGTTGCCATAGCCTGAGATGTATGGACGGAGGGACCTCTGGATCAGGGTGAGGGTACTTCACAAACTCACAGACCATAAAACTAAAGTCGAAAAGTTGTGATTTGTGACACACAGAAGAACATGGAAAATTGAGAGCTGTTCACATGACTACAGTCCCACGTGAAAACCATTGGCCAACCATGCCCAGTGGGAAAAGTGACGTGGAACTGTACATTCACATACAAAAGCGTCAGTGTGGAAGGAAATAAAATAGATCTTAACAGTGACTTACTATTCCTCCCTCATAAATGGTGGATTCAAATACTGCAGACCTTGGAAAGAAACCATCCATTCAAAACACAAATAACTTGTTGCTGCTGTTCCTGCCGCTTGTTTTCTGCTACCTCTTGCCTGCTCTATGATGCCTCTCTGCTGTGCCACCTAGCCCTGGAGCCTGCCAATTATGGACTGAAACCTTTATAAACTGTGAGCCAAAATAAACCTTTCCTCCTTTAACTTTAAGTGTTGGGTATTTTGTCTCCAATGAGAAAAGTAAGACAGTTAAAGGTAGTAAAGTGGTAGCTTTTATTTGTTATAGTGCATCAATATTGTGTTTGCCTTTGATTCTTTTTCTTGCTGTTACCAGGGTCACATAGCTATTGGTATTAACTCTTTTTCACTGTGTGGTAGTATCAGGTTTGTCTTTGAACCATCACAGTACTGTAGTTCACTTCCAGAGAACTAGATTCTTGGAGGATTGCACCATATCCTTCTCATCCAAAACTTGGGACCGAAGTTAAGGCCTACAGTTATTCACACTCCATGCATCAGTGAGAAGTAAGCACTAATTAAACCAATCTTTATACTAGTAACAAAGTCTCCATACTAGGAAGGGGGGGTAATGAATCTGCAAAGCTCAGCACCAATAATAATAATTACAATTATAAATGAGTAGACGAGAAAACAAAATGCCTCCCAAAACTCCCTACTTCCCCAAGTTGATCCATCTAGCATTGATGGGGAGAAAACAAAAAGTCAGACAGCTGACATGTGTCACATGATAAAAGAGAAGATAAAATAATAGATCAGTAAAGTGCTTGGCAAGCTCAAAGATGATACAACTAAACAGATAATGGGCCTCATAAACAAAAAGATCAGTGAGCTTATAGAAGACATTGAAGAAAATCTAGCTGGACTAAACAAAATGATAAAAGGCATGCATCACCAGTTTAGTAAGGAGTTCATTACAGCCCGTGAAAAGGTACTAAATAGAAATTTTTTTGAAAGTGTAGGCAAGAGAACTGACCAATATGATGACAGAATGTCAAGAAGTAGCATATAGGGCTGATGCAAGTGACAGTATACTCAGAGATACTTGAAAACAAGAGGACAATTAAAATGCATTTAGTAGCTGCTAGATGATACAAAGAAGACTAATTTCACTAATTGTAATCAGAAGATAGTATGAATAGTATTTAAAAAACCTGTGTACAGAAATAGTAACAGAGGGCCAGGGAGATGGCTCAGTAGAATAAGCACTTGCCTGGCAAGCATAGAGTCTTGAGTTCAATCCCCGGTTCCACAAAAAAAGAAAAAGTAACAGAAAACTTTCTGAATATGGGGAATGAATTTAACATACAGATAAATCAGGTATATAAACCTCAAATGGCTGCAATCATTTAAAAAACAAAACCTCACAGGACAGGGCAATAGCTCAGTAGAATAAGTGCTTGCCTGGCAATTGCAAGGGCTTGAGTTCAATCCCCAGTTCCACCAAAAAAAAAAAAAAAAAAAGGAATATCCTAGAAAAGAGACAACAATGCCATAGTGCCAAAAAGTCTGATGGAATAATATACCAGGTAGGCTAAGCTGTTAAGTATAAAATGGAATAAGCAACAGGGAAATAATGCAATGATAGAAATAAGTGAGCACCTTTCAATAATCTCTCTCAATGTGAATGGTATTAATTCCCCAATCAAAAGACACAGACTGGCTTTTTGGATTAAAAGATGAAACCCAGTTGTATGCTGTATATAAGAAACATTTAAACCAGAAAGAAATTCATAGATTAAAAATAAGAGGTTGGAAAACAATGTTCCATGCTATAGGAAGCCAAAAACAAACAGGAATAGCAATCCTATTGTCAGACAAAATGGACTTCAAGCCAAAGCAAATCAGAAGAGGCACAGAAGATCATTGCATATTGGTTAAGAGAATTATTTATTAGGAAGATATAACAATTATAAATATATATGCAGCAAACATAGCCAGCTCCATGAACAAACACCACTGGACATAAAAGATTAGATAAACAGCAATGCAATTATAATAGGGACATCAATAGTACTAATTTTAAGAAAAACATCAAGAACTCAAAAAAATGAGCAAGGAAATATCAGAGTTGAACAAAACCTTTGAACAAATATACCTAATATAAATGAACAGACTATTCCATCTAACAACAGAATACACATTCCTCTCAGCAGCATATAGAACTTTCTTGAAGATAGGTCACATGTAGTTGTCTTAATTTCTTTTTCTTATTGCTGAGACAAAACACACAACACCCGAAGTTAAAGAAGGAAAAGTTTATTCAGGGGCTGGCAAGATAGCTCAGCGGTCTAAAGCGCCTCTCAGGGACCGCAGTTGGAGCCCCAGCACCACATGCCATGCCAGCCCCTCCCCCCAGGGCGGGCTGAGCTGACCCCCCACTCCTGCAAAAAAAGAATCCATCATTTGTAGTGAGACACTGTAATAAATAAATGAATTTTTTTAAAAAGTTTATTCAGTTCCCAGTTCATAAAAGTTTTACTTCATAGTTGGCTAGCTCCAAAGCAGGGTGTCCTCACACAGAACAGTTCCTGCCAGGCAAAAGGCAGCAGAGTAATCAAGAAGCAAAGTAGCAAGCAGCAAGTGACACAGAAGTCCTCTTTCTGTACCAGAGTTATGCCAAGACAGTCAGTGGGTCAATTTAGTTACCACACAACCTTGATGGTAGCATCACAGACTTAATCCCAGCATCACATACTATAGACCTAGCTACTTCTGAAAAGCCCACCTATGATCATATGAGGCTTTGGGGAAATATCTAGATGCGTGCATTAACACTAATCTATAAAATGTGTATAAGGCTTAAAATTATGATATTGTCAGATCTTTCTGTGGTGAAACTAGAAATCAATAGCAAAAGAAACCAGAGAAATTATTCAAATATATGGAAATTAAACAATACACCCTTGAATGATCAGCGGGTCACAGGAGAAATTAAGGAAAAAACTAGATGTTTCCTAGAATGAAACACTAATGTTAGTACACTATACTACAATTTATGGGATGTAATGAAAGTACTCTTAACAGGAAAATTTATAGCTGTGAATGCCCACATCAGAAAAACAGTGAGCGCAAATAAATGATTCTTCTCAAAGTGTAGAAAACAATCACAACCCAAGACCAAAGCTAATGCATAAAAAAAATTATAAAGATATAGCAGAAAATAATACATTTAAAACTAAATAAATAATACAATGAATGAATTAAAGAGCTGGTTCTTTAAAATAATAAAGAAAATAGACAAATTCTTGGCCAGTTGAAAGAAAGGAAGGAAGCAAGGAAGGAAGGAAGAAAGAAAGAAAGGAAGGAAGGAAGGAAGGAAGGAAGGAAGGAAGGAAGGAAGGAAGAAAGAGAGAGAGAAAGAAAGAAAGAAAGAAAGAAAGAAAGAAAGAAAGAAAGAAAGAAAGAAAGAAAGAAAGAAAGAAAGAATTGGTCATGATGGTACATGCTTGTAGTCCCAACACTTGGGAGGCAGAAACAAGAGGATTACCATGAGTTCAAGGACAGTTGAACTACAAAATAAGACCCTGCCTTAAGAAAAAAAGAAAAAGAACCCCAAATTAATTTAATTATAAAATTTAAAAGAAGGAATCACAATAGATATCACTGAAATAAAGAGGTTTAAAATAGTAAGTTGAGGAATCCAGAAGAAATTGACAAAATGGACCTAGAATCTCCAAAACTGAACCAAGAAGATACAAAAATCTTGACTAATTCAGTGAAAAGGACTGAAGTAGTAATAATAGTTAATAATAATAATAATAATAATAAACTATCAAAGAAGAGCCTAGGACTTGATAGAGTCATGGCTGAATTCTGCAAGAACTTCAGAATCGAACACTAATACTTCAAGAATACTTTAATGAAATTGAAAGAGAAGGAATACTCCCCAGAGCCATTCCTGAAGGCTACCATTACCCTGATTCCAAAACCAGGCAAGGACCCAACTGAATGGAAAAGTTCTTGTATTTGGGACGCTGAGGTAAGAGGACAATTGTGAATTCAAGACTAGCCAGGGCTACAAAGTGAGCTCAAGGCCACCCACTGCATAGCAAGACCCTCTCTCAAAGAAAGACAAACAGAAAGAGAGGAGAGAGAGACAGAGAATAAAAGCATGGGATAGCTCAGTAGAATATGATAGCTCAGTAGAATAAGTGCTTGCCTGGCAAATATAAGGTTCTGAGTTCAATCCCTGGTACTGCAAAAAAGAAAAAAAAAAAAGAAGAGAAAACTTATTAGGCCAGCAAGATAGCTCAGTAGAGAATAAAAGCATGGGCTAATCTTTTAATGAACAAAAACATGTAAAATGCAAATTAAAACAAAGCCTCGTGAATGGGTAGGCTTCCTAAAGTTTGTGATTAATTCTCAATCCAGTCCTGGGATTATGGATGTGAGTGTTACATCTGGCCCAGGTCAGATAGTTTGAGGGAGAGAGGCTTATACACCACTGCTGTTCCTCCTCTTTTGCTCTTGCTGTTTTGCTCTTTTCCACCACCATGAACTGCTGCCCTCTGCCATGTTCCACTTTGCCTTGGAGCAACTGATTATGGACGGAAATCTCCACAAACTGTGAGCTAAATAAACCTTTCCTTCAGTGTCACATATTTTGTCCCCAAGAGAGAAAAGTAACTGAGATAATTCAAAACACTGAGATCCTCAGCCTTTGAAGAAAGATATCTATTCCTTGGTTAATTAAGAGCAAGAATAAGACTGTTGTATGTCCTTGTCCCTACCACACTGTTTTTGATGATTTTAAAAATTCCATGAGGCTCTTAGGACCTAAGCTTTAGAGATTTCTTATTTCTTTGTGTGTGTGTGTGGCGGAACTGGGAATTGAACTCAGGCCCTTGCGCTTGCCAGGGAAGCACTTATTCCACTGAGCCATCATCCCGGCCCCAAGATTTCTTACTTCTTATCTCTCATTCATTTCTTCAACAATAGATACCTATTTAAATTCCCAATCTGTCCCAATCCTACACTGTTTTAATATGCTAGGGAAAAAATCCCTATAAATAATTGTGCAGTAAGGTATTCACAGCTTCTGAGGTATAAATATTATGGAGACATAGAGTGAGAAGTTCATATATGATCAAAGAAATGAGAAAAGTCTCCTAATTTGATAGACAAATAAGTGTTATCTAGGCTAGAACGAGGGTCAAGTAAGGATCCTGGCAACCAGGGGATGGCTAGGACTTGGACATTGTGAGATTTTGAGTGAGCTGGTTCCAACTACAGCACAAGTTGGGGATAGGGGGAGAGAGGAAAAGCATTGTGAAAGAATAGACTGGGAAGCAATAGAGGAAACCTTTGTCCAGGCAAGGCACAAGTCACAAAGACAAGGTGTCCTGGCTAGGGAATTTGATTTTATCCTCAGTATAATCAGAACTCATGGAAGGTTTAAAAAGGAGTAACCTAATCGAAAGCATGTTTCAACAATCTATGTAGTGGCGAGTAAGGAAGAGAGTGTGACCAGGTAAAAGGTCAGTACTGTAAAAGGCCAGTTAAGAGACTCTTGTCTTAGCTAACATAGATAAGGGGTAACACAGTAATGGTGGTACTTCAGCTGGCTCATATTAGTTCTGAAAGCTGATTTTAAAAATTTTAGGAATTTTGTAAACTGGTTGTTACTGTTTACACAGTCATTGTTTAAAATTACATTATATAAACTTAAAAAGAAATTAATTACTATTTCAAGTGATAAGAAGCATTCAAAATTCGTTATTTCCTAATTGCTATACTATTATCTTTGCTCCTAAGAACATTTATTTGCATGGTGAGTATACTACATGATGTGTTATTGCGCACCTCTTCCCAACAATATGTTCAGTAATACTGTAACTTGAAACCAACCACTGTGGGAATATCCCTCACCAAGGCCAGTTGTTGAACATTTACCAGCTTGCCACTGAATATAGTCACACAGCCAGCAGAGATACCTTCAGAGAGATAGAAAGCAGTAGAATCTTGCCATTTTCTAGGCAGGTAGTCAATACGCTAGTTTGTTTATTTTTTAATTCCCTACTGTTGTGAACCTTCATTTGCAAAAAATTTTGCACTCTTCTGAAATCCATTAGGGACCTAGTGGTGAGAGCAGATAGATTTTTTTTTTTCATTTAAGTATTTGGTACAGGGTCTCACTCACTGCACAGCTTGGACTCATAGTGAACCTTCTGTTTTCAGCCTTCCCAATGCTGGGATTTCCGTCATGTACCACCATGACGGGTCTTGTTTGCTGGATCAGTGTGCACTAGGGGCAGACCTGGTGCTGCATGCAGGACTGGGGATCAAACTCTGGTCCCTGTGCTTGCCAAAGCAAGTGCTTAGACCACTGAGTTATCTCACCAGCCTTCGCTGGTCAGTATATAATCAAGGAGACTGAAATGGTAAATGTCTCCTGTTGTTTTGTTTTCAAACAATCCCTTCAAGATTTTGGTTAATTAGAGCTGAGCGTTCTTGGAAAGTTTGAGCAGTAGTCACTAAGGAGTAATAAGATGATATTTTTCTTTTTTAAAAATTTTTATTTATGTATTTATTTTTGGCAGAACTGGGGGTTGAACTCAGGCCCTTGTGCTTGCCAGGGAAGTGCTTATTCCACTGAGCCATCTCCCTGGCCCAAGATCATATTTTTCTATTAAAAATGCAGTATTAATTAGTATCAGAGGATGAGATAAAGAGGGAGAAGACCACCTGAGTTAATACAGAAGCCACAGTGGAAGGAGGTAATGATAACTGGACCAAAGAAATGGCAGTGGGGCATAGACCTAAGAGATACAGCTGAGATAGAATCACTAATATACAGTTACCGGTTGAGTGGGAACAAGGATTCACTGGGTGGCTGATAGAACCACTTACTGAGACAGAGAAACAAGAAGAGGAACAGATTTTTAGGGGGACTAGGTTTGGACTTATTGATGTTGTGGTGCCTTTAGACATCCACGTGGCAAAGCCTAGTAGGCAACTGGACAGAATAGAAAGGTACTCCAAATGAAAAGAGCTCTGAATATGCATATAATTAGGAGCCTTTAGCTAAGAGGTGTTCACTGAAACCTTGGGCAGAAATAAGCTCATTGAAGAACAGTGTGTTTAAAAGGGAAACAAAGGCAGCAAAGGACTGGGGACAAGGATCAATTACTATAATAGTGCAGTTAGAGAAGTAGAGCCCTGACGAAAAGAGTGTGGGAGACAGGATCAATTACAGAGTCAGATAACATCAAAAGAAAAGTCCAGTGCAAAATGTGAATGTATACAGAGACCATCTTTAAAGCAGTCTGAGTAAAGTCACAGCAGGAGCCAGAATACTCTGATTAAGGAGAAGTGAGATAATAAGGTGAAAGTCTTCTTCTGAAGGTCACACCAGAGAGGGACACAGGCAAGGAGAGATTGGGGATTTTTTTTAGTGGACTTTTAAAGGAGACACTTGTACATGTTTGTGGCTGTGAGAAAGTAGAGAAGAGGTTGTAAAGACAGGAAGGACTTGGAATTATCAATCAACCTACCAATGTCAACAGGAGGTGACTGGGATTGGCAGAATTTCTCATACTTTTCATGTACATACAAATTACATGGGGATACTGTGAAAAGTCCAGTAAATAAAACAAAATCCAGTACATGTAGGACAAATCCTAAGATTTTCTGTTCTTTTTTCTTTTTTTGTACCAGAAAGCAAGATCTTGTGCTTGCCAGCCAGGTGTTGTGCCACTGAGCTATGTCCTGGGCAAGATTTATATTCTAACAACCCCCATATGCTGTTGGTACTTCCTGAGCTATAAAGCTGGGGAGCAAAGCTCACAATTGTATGTCTGTCTGTCTGTCTACCTAGACCCTGGAACAAGATCCTTCCTGAAAATCCCTTCTGTGTAACACTGTATCTATCATGTAAAAGTTTGCTAAATCCACTGAGTGTATGAGAGTGCTTATTAGGTATCACCTATGACTATGAAGAAGAAAGGAGAGACCTAAAAATACAATAACACAAGAATGGGTGAAATTAAAATACAAGTACACCTTGGACTATTCTTAAGTAATTAAAGCAGTCATTATGAAGTCTACATGATAATTAGGGAAAAATATTTTGATAGAAATTTCAAAATAATGTAAACTTCTACACATATTATGGTGTCTGCTATGGTGTTATGCATTTGAGCAAGAACTAACATAGAATGAAAATAATATGTCTGTTTGATTTGTTGAGCAACATAATCTGGGTGAATTTTTATCCTTAGATTTTTGTTGACGGTATAAAGATTCAGACAAAAATTATTGTATTGTACATGTGAAGGAAAAGTAATTAGACATGGA
Organism: Ctenomys sociabilis; assembly: GCA_004027165.1. Classification (NCBI taxonomy): domain Eukaryota; kingdom Metazoa; phylum Chordata; class Mammalia; order Rodentia; family Ctenomyidae; genus Ctenomys; species Ctenomys sociabilis. The sequence continues at coordinate 66,176 of PVKA01005257.1, forward strand.
AGTTCCAACCATAGAACATAAAATAGAAGTAAATAAGTCTTTCATATGGTGGATTAGATTTGGGAGTTTATGTATTGTTCAAAAATATATACATTCACTTTAGATAGTTACTTTTATTCTGACCTAGCAGTCTGTCTCTTCTTTATCACTTCTTTCTTCTTTTCTTATGCTTTTCCTCCTTCTTTTAAGACACTTCTCCCTTAAGGAATTCCCATTCCCAGTGATATCTCATCAAAGGAGCCATGAATAGCTGGCATTATGTAATGCTTTGACATTTGGCATTCCCAAGGCATTACCCCACCCCTGATGCAGAATAAGTTGTCAGAGCATGAAATTGGTATTTTTACATATTCTTAATGTACAGATGTCAGTCTGAAAACCGTTCACTAGTATTATGATTACATTCTTTGTCTCATTTTCTTTCTGTGCCAAGATTTGTTCTTGTGATTTCTTTTCTTTTGGGAGTTCCAAAGTGGAAAGACAAAACTTGAATAATCTAGTTTGCTGATTCTGTCAAAAGGCAAAAAGAAAACTTTTAAGCCTCTGAACATTTTTGGCAATAATATGTCTGGCAAAGGAACAAATATGTTACCAAGAAGGACCAGATGCAAACTGGAAATGCAGTCAGTGGCTCACGTGATGGGGCCACTTTCCTCAGAAGCTTACAAACAAAATATGCTTATAATTTACACATTTGTTGTTCTGTGCTGAACATGTAGCTCAATAGCTTAGAATTATGTGAGAAAAACAGGTCTAAAACAGTCACGTTTTAGAAAATACACAAGGTAAGAACTGAAAGGGATTTGGAGACACTCTAGTTCAAGGCCCAAAATAAGGTCCCAAAATGTGGGCATTCAGTCTTTGGTGAACACCTTCAGTGAGCAACATCTCACTGTCTCATGAAGTGGCCTGTTTTACATTTGGGAAGTTGGTGAATACTGTCCAGCCGTCTTTCTTCCTTGTAATAACAGCATCAACACCCTCCCAGGAATCTACTACTTCTTCATTCCATGGTGTTCTTCATTCCATGACAGGATAGCCAGTCATAGGAATCTTCAGCCTCTCTGGCCACAGTGGTGTTGGTGCTGCTGCTGTGTCCTGGTCTGTTTGCCCTCACATATATTACTTTACCTCACCCCTTTCTATATTGCAAAGAATGGGAGTTGGGGGCTAACCCTCTCAGGCTTTAAGTCCCAGGCTCCTTATCTGCTGGACTTGGGAGGTATGACCTACGGAAAGGCATTAGTAGGGGACTAGAGGGTGATAAACAAGAGAAGCCAAAGTATTTGTCTTCCTTCTTTCTCACTGAAGCTATGTATCTTCCATGGCTCAGTTCAAGCTCCTCCCAAACATAACTGCCATTGTTTAAATTTCCACTGGGTGATCCCACTAATACTAACTTCTTCCTGACTTTCTCCAACCCGGATTTAGCGGCTTCTAGCTCTTGATGATATCTGGGTTGCTTCAATATTCTCCCAAAGGCTTCTGAAGCTTTTCTATCACTTGTGTTTATCAAAACAAATTGCTTCTGTTAAATACGATATTTAAAATAGTTAGTATTTCCTGGGTCACATGATGTAGTTCAGCATGTGACTCAGGCCTGACAATCAGAGTGCCTGTTCTGAACACTGTGATTAGCTTAGGAATGAGGCAATGACCCAGGATGGACTTATCAGAGATCCTCTCTGGGGCTATCTATAATTTCTGATTGGATCATTTCTTAGTGTGGCTGGGGTAAAAGGCATGTCTGCAGCCATATGTACTATGTCTACCTAACAAATGAGAGCATGAAGTTAACACAAAGAAAACTGGCAAGGGGACTGTGTGATGCCTAGTGACATCTCTTAAGTCCTTAGCCCCTGAGGCCCTATCCTGAGCTAATCAGGTATATGCACCAATGTATTTTCCCAGTCTGTTTTTATTTTTTCTTCAATAAGTTTCCTTGATATGAGGCTTTGTCACTTGCAACACCAAAATAAGCCTGAAAAACAAAGACAGATTTAGTTAGTAGAAAAATATTCCCTTGAGACAGCCCAAATTTGCTTCTCTATAACCGCCTCACAGCCTGATTCTCAGCTAGGGCCCCACAACATTCTCAGCCCTCTCCAACCTGTGCAGTTCTTTACCACCTCCAGCAGGGATCAAGTTCACCCACTTTACCTTCTTTCTTACCTTCCGTCTAAAGTTTCTATGGCTTTCTTCAGGCTCTTTTTAAATACTTTGCTGACTCATGCTTAACTCTCTCTGCCTAGATGAAAGGCTGGCAAAAGCATCTAGTCTCATTAAGTGGTCAGGTGCATTCCTGACCCTCCCTATCACAGAGAGCCTCTTTATAGCCAGCAAGCTGTTGAAGGCAGCCTTTGCCTTTCCCTCACTTTCCTGTTTCTCTCAGTTTCTGTTTGCTATGACCTTCAATTAGCCCTCACATTTTGAGGTCCCTGGTCCTAGCTAGCCTAGTCTTTTTATGGTTTATGATCACCAGAGTCTGTGTCTTTAAGAGATAAGTTATAGGGATGACAGTGTGGCTCAGTGCTGTAACACTTTCTCAGTATATGTGAGTCCTCTGTTTGATTCCTAGCACTGAATGAAAAGAGGCAGACAGACAGACAGACAGACAGACAGACAGACAGACAGACAGAAGAAGAGGGGGATCCAAGGCAGAGGAGAATATCTTTACAAGTCTTTAAAGATGGTACTCCCCAAATACCAAAAATCTACTAAAACATGAACATTCTTTAATCTTTATATCACACCCTGAAAACTATCATAAACATATTACATGTACTTTGTTATTATTTCCATTTTTCAGATGTGGAAACTGAGACTTGGAGAAGATAAGCAAGTTGTTCCAGGTCACAAAGCTAGTAAAGGGTGAAGCTGAAATTTACATCTCTGAAGAGCCATCCTCTACCCTTCTCTGTTCTCTATTATTGACTGTGTATTTAGAAACCAAAGAGTGTACATTCTTCCTCTTATAGAAGCCTTGATTTGTTCTTCTAATGGTAGAGATGCAAGAGTTAAGTGTAGCAGTGCTGGTCTCACCCCCAGGGCACACTGAGATAGCAATTGAGACTGAGCAGGGTGGATCACACTTGTAATCCCAGCTTTTGGAAGGCTGTAAACAGGTGGATCACTACAAGTCCAATCTGGTAGTGAAACCCTAAACACCCTGTAGACCTTTCTCTGAAAAAAAAAGAGTTAAGTGTAGGATGATTGAAGTGTTTGAATGAGTGTGAGAATCAGATTTCTGTGAGGATTTTAAAAAATAGAACAGCCTGGCTGGAGCATGCCTGTAATCTTCAGTCCAAGAGGCTGAGACAGAAAAATTCATATCTGAGACCAACCTGGGCAACTTAGTGAGAGTCTGTTTCCAAATAAGAAATAAAAATAAAGGATTGGAAATACAGGTCAGTGATAGTATACTTGTCTAGCATATGTGAAGTCCTGTTTTCAATCCCAGTATACAAAAACAAATGAACAAACAAGCAACTCTAAAATGATTTATCAAGCCCTTAGTATCTGCCTAGTTGGGCAAAAACAGTCTGCCTTCAAGGACAGCAAACAGTTGAATAAGTGAATTAACCAATTATAAATTATTTGGCTACTGTGAAGGAAGCTGTGGTTGAGAAAAACCAGTATGGAGGAAAACCTATCCCAGGTAAGGTCAAGGAATGTCTGTCTGAGGAGATGGCATTTAACTGGATATCAAACAGTCAAAGGAAAAAACATTCCAGGTAAAAGAATAACAGGTGCAGGGACTAGGGTTTGATCGCCGGCACGCCTGCTGGCCCCACCGCAGGGGCACATTGAGATGGAGACTGAGACTGGGCGTGGTTGTGCTTGCCTGTAATCCCAGTGCTTGGGATTCTGAAAAGAGTCCAATCTGTGTAGTGAGACACTGTAGATCCGGTACTAAATACAAAAAAAAAAAAAAGAAAGAAAGAATGAATGAATAACATGAACTTAAGTTCTGAGGTAATGTTACTTTCGTACTGTGGAGGATTAACTAATGGCCAACTTGCAATGCCCAGCTGAACTGAATTGGCATGGTACTGCCTGAGGAGGGCCCATCGGAGGATCATTGCCAACAGCATAAAAAAGAGAACTGGAGGGGAAGGTGGTGTGCTATTGATTCTCCTGAAGAAGCTTGTCATACTGGTTTATCTGATATGGCTGTTCTCATCATTGGAGGAGCTCAGGGCCCCACTGTAGCTGAGGATGGCCTTGATTCTCTTCAGGGGAGCTCTGGTAATAATCTTTTTTTTTTTACACTTGAGATTATATTTATTAATTACTTGGGTGGTAAAATTTTTACACTATGAGAAACAGTACATATATCATGCTCTCTTTATCTGGTAATAATCTTGAGTACTGCTTCCTGGCTCCAGTGCAGATGCTTAAGCCTGCTAGCACAGATCCTACATCTCTCTTGGGCAGATTTTCTGTCTTGCATGACACATTGTCATAGGCTCTAGGCTTCCATCTGGACTTGTGGAGGACGTTGCCATAGGCTCTATGTATTCAGCTGGACTCATGCAGGACATTGCCATGGGATCCAGACCTTCCTCTGGATTCTTTTGTTCTCTAATGTGCGGACAGGTCTCCTACACTGTTTTGCAGAGGGTGAAAATTATAAACTAATCCTATGAATTATGTGTCCTATATTAAATACATTTCTTTCAAATCTGAGCTATAGCATTAACATTTATTTAACACTTACTATGTGCCTGAAACTAACACATTACACGTATTATCTCATGTATTCTTTACAATATCCCTGGGAGGCATATAATTATTTCCATTTGGGAAATGAAATCAGACTTAAGTAATTTTCCCAGAGATGAATAATAAGAAAGTGCTGAATCTGCCATGGGATTCACACCTAGCTGTCTAACTCGAGTCTATATGCTTGACATTTTTGCTATGCTGACAAAGTTGACTGAATAAACTTATTTATTAATTTTTAGTTTTTGAGACATGGACTCATTATGTAGTGCAGGCTGAATTTGAACTCACTGTTTAGCTCAAGGTGGCCCCAAACCCATGGTGATCCTCTTTCCTCATGCCTCCAGAGTGCTGGGATTACAGGCGTATACCACTGTGCCCTGTGGAGGACCACTGGGATGGCTCCCCTTGAAAGAGAATAATTTGTCACTTTTTTTTTTTTTTTTTTTTGTCTTTTTGAGACAGGGTCTCGCTATGCAGTTCAGGCTGGCTTTAAGCTCACTTTGTAGCTCAGGCTGGTCTCGAACTCACAACAATCCTCCTGCCTCAGCCTCCCGAGTGCTGGGATTGCAGGCATGCGCTACCACGCCCGGCAATTTGTCACTACTTTAGTTCACCTTTGTCCTACTTTCCTATACTGATATGACAGAGCTGGCTAGGGAAAATCTCTGTCCACCTCTATTGGCTTTAAGCAAATGCAAATGGGTCCAGCTGAGGCACCCATGTGTAGCCTTTGAAACAAAGTGACAGGTATGTGTGCCCTGCTTACATCTCCCTACTACTAAGCATGAGCTAGGCCAAGAGACTATGATGTCTGCTGGGATAGAGCCTCAAGAAAAAGGTAATGATGTTCCAGGACAATAAATGTTAGACATCAGAGCTGAAGTAGCTGACCCAAAACATGAGATACTTCTTTAAACTATGTTATGCATATTCCTCCAAAGTTAGAGGTTACCTGCTACCAGAATCCAGTATTCTTTCTGCATATCTCTCTGCATACTGCACAGGTGCCATGTGCTTCCTAGCTAGCCAGCTTATGGCACTGACATTGTTCCCGTCCTCACAGTCACTCAATCTCAGCCATTCCCCTCTTCACAAATTAATAAAACCTGGGTTTTGCTATTTTTTTTGGGGGGGGGAAGGTCTATACTGTTCAGGGTCTCACTACTAGATCAGACTTGTAGTGATCCACCTGTTTATAGCCTCCCAAGAGCTAGGATTGCAGGCAGGCACCACCACACCCACTCTCAATTGTCTCTCAGCAGAGTGGGGCTGGCACAATAGGCCCAGGGATTGAACCATCAGTCCTTGCATCTGCTTGCAGGTGCTTTAATCCTCTGAGCTATTTGGCCAGCCCTTTTCTCTGGGTCTTAGCCTTTGTTCTAGTTAACTTATGTTTCTATTGGGCTTAGGACTACTGTGGCTCCCAAAACTGGTGATATATCTCTTTATTCTCCCCGTCAGTTGCATTAGAAATGGTAAATTTAGATTTACTTACTTGAATAACTTTTCCTGGGGATTATAAGTTATACACTCTTTTGAACCACAGTGAAGTCCATATGGACTCCGATAGTGCCTAATTCTTTTATTTCACTGTTTACTCCATGGAGATTTATATATGTGCTAATTTACACATTCCCAAGTTTCCTCTTTAGGGTTCTATATATATGAAAGAGGACCATCCAAACTACTTTCTTCAATCAAGAGTTGTTAAAATTGGGATACATGCAAAAAATTGGTTTTGATAACCCACTCTAAGAGGCTATTGAGGTTTACATATGAAATATCCCTGAAAGCCTTATATGTTGAAAGCTTGGTCCCCAGTGCAACAAAATGTTCGAAGGTAGGCCTTTGGGGAAGTGATTGGACTATGAAGGCTCTGATCTCATGAATGGATTAATCTATTGATGGGTTTATAGTTGAATAGTGATGCTCTCTATTGGGGGATGGTGGAGACTAGGAAGTGGGAAATGCCCACATTGACCACTTCTAGTTGGAGGAAGTGGTCAATGTAGGCACATCCCAGAAGTGTACATCTTGTCCCTGGTGTGATTGTCTGCCTCCCTCTCTCTCCCTCCCTCCTTCCTGTCTACTTTGCTCTATCGTATGCTCCCTACCAGGATGTTCTGCCTCAGCACAGGCCCAAAAGCAATGTGTCAAGCGGCCTTCACCTGGAACCTCTGAAACTGAGCCAAAATAAATCTTTTCTCACTTGTTTTTTTCTCAAAATATTTTGTTACTGAGACAAAGGATCTCTGTCACCCAGTCTAAGATTCTGGTTTTAGTCCTCATGTGGCAATGTTCTCAGTGTGCCCCAGTGTAGTCAGCTGAAGGAAAACTGTTGGAATATAGTGGCAAGATGAAAATGATGGTTAGTTTAGGCCTATATGGGGTCCGAGCTGAAAGCCAAAATTAAAAGTCACCAATCTGATATGTAGTTAGAGCCCAAACTTGCCTCCAAAGTGGCAAGCCATAGGCCACAGTATTGACAGAAACTGGCTGGAAGAGGTTGACCTCTGCAAGAAGGAACCTAATGATCTAATATCTAATTATGTAATATTGGGGGAAGTTATCAAAAACTCAGGGCACACACCTGTAATCTGAGCACTCTAGGTGACTGAAGAAAGGTGACGCAAGTTTGAACCCCGGCCTGGGAGACTTAGCAACTTAGTCAGCTCCTGTCTCAAAATTTAAAAATTAAAAAGGGGTGGGGTAGTAACTCACTGTGAAGATCCTAGGTTCAATTGCCAGTACTTTGAAAATGAAGCAGTACAAAAAACTCTGGGTTTTTTGAAAGCCACACTATCTTTTATTTGCCTTTGACAAATTCACTCATTCATGCATTTAATTACTGGGTACTTTTTTATGTGGTTATTTATTCATTCATTCAATAAGCATTTACTCTTTGCTTTCCATCTGGCAGTTCGTATACTAGATAGAGGGGTTACAAAGACACAAGGAGTCTCTATCTAGAGAAGATCACAGTCCAGGAGGGTTGGATCAGAGAAGACTTCCTGGGAAATGTGACACTGAACAAGGTCCTTCTGGAAGAAGCAGAAAGGCAAGGGCAATTTGGACAAGGAAAAAATTAATTGCAAAGGTACAGTGATTCACAGGGGCCTGACTCATTTAAAAGCCAAAAGGAAAAAAAAAAAAGTGAGAACCCATCTTTGTTCTGAGGCAAGTATACTGTAGTCCAGGACAAAATGGAGAAGACACCAGCCTACAGATCAGGATGTATAGTTCCAACCTGAGATATGCCAGTGTTTCAGTGGGTGACCTTGGGCACGTCCCTGCTGCTCTCCAGAATCCAGTTTGACCCTCCGTAAAATGACGGGGAGGATTATGATGATGTCTTAGGGGCTCTCTTCCAGCTCTATCATTCTGTGATTCTAAATCCCTTTATAACAAACTCTAGGAGAGGAGCTTTGCTCTTGCAAATGGAGTGTAAAGTTAATCCTGCCTGTGCTGAGGCTAACTAATGTGTGCGTGTGGTTTATCCTACTTCATTAAACCTGACTCCCCACAGAGCAATGCATCAGGCAGCCCAGGCAGGTAATACTGAAGTGCTGCTGAACTGGGTCTCCTAATGGAAAATGATTTCCCCCCAGTCTTTCTCAGGTTTATCAACACACAGCCTATAACCTCTATTTTCCACACTGTTACCTTGCTACAGGTGCAGATCCAGACCAAGCAGAGTTGGGCCCTGATTCCTTATTTATCAGCACACTGTTTTCCCACTCCTAACTATGCCACAGCCTATGTCAGCATTGTACATGTAAAGAAACTGAGGCCCAGACAGCTGTTACTTGGTTATGGCAGCACAGATTTTGCCTTACAAAGTGACAGGGATGCTCTTGTTCCAGTGAATGCTCGCTAAGCAGTAGGAAAAAGGGAAGGTAATCGGGAAGTTCTCAGGAATGTCCCCAAGTAAAAAACTTCCACAAGGATCTTACCTCTGGTAAAAATTCCTGTGGGATCCCAAGAAGATTTTTTCCTAGGGTGTCTCTTAACACAAGATTGAACAGAAAATCTCATGGACTCCTTCAGTTTTTCTTCTTTTATTCCAAATTATAGTGCACATACTAAAAAAGTACATGCAGCATATGTGCTTAGTTGAATTAATAAACAAAAGCTGATGCTGGCATGACTCTAGTCAGGTAATAGAATATAGAATCAGGTAAAAGAAGTAAAAGACAAGGCTTCTAGTAGGATACCATTTTTCAGAAGTTAGAAATATTGAAGAGCCAAATCCCTGGCCAAAGTAGCCCAGCTCTTTGCTTGTTCCTATGTAGTGTGTAGACCTTGAAAGTCTTTCTCTTCTTCTGCCTCATCCAGGACAGAACCTACTGAAGACAAAGAGAAACAGAGGCATTAAATACTAGAGCTGTTATAACTCAACCTTATATGACTTTTATTTGTTTGCTCATTTCTTCATTTCTCAGACACTTACTGTATGGAAGGGTCTCTGGGCTGGAAATGTGGGCATAAGGAATGAGGGTATCTTTTATTGGTCCTTTTCTGAAAAACAGGAAAAGCTGGAATGAGTTCAGTGCTAAATAGGGAAGGAGACATTTGGGAAGTGCCTGGCTTTCAGCTGGGAAATGCCCTCACTCCCTCTGGAAAAGAGCTGAAATGGATGAAACCCATGACAACAGAAAAGATTTGGTGGACTTCAGGAAGAATGACAAGGCTCTGGTAGATGAACACAACCAGCTTTCACAATGGGGCTTTGTTCTCAAAAGTCAACTGGAGTGTAGTTTATGGACAAGTGGGTGACTCTCAAAGGGGTCAGAAATTAGGCTCCAGAATGTGAAAAAGGATGAGCACTTTGACAAGAGCCTGATTGAATGTTCTTATTTTATGGATGAAGAACCTGAGGTCCAGAGTAAAGTGACTTTTTCCATTGTCATCTGGATATCTTGAGGGGAACCTAGGACTGGAATCTGTTCCCATCACTGTGAATAATTCCCTTCCTCCACTCAAACATGTGTAACAGTATTTTCTAAGGTGAGCATTTAGAATTATTCATTTTATGCACAAAGGCCTGAGTTCAATCCCCGGTTTTGCCAAAAAAATTAAAAATAAAATAGAATTATTCATTTTATAGTCATGATAAAGAAAAACAATATAAGATCTGGAAAAGATCTTAGTGATAATATGTCTAGTCCAGAAAACTTCAGACTTATTAGGTCACAAGTTACCCATTTGTGTTTAAAAATACAGATTCTGGGATCAGAGATTGGGGTATGGAGTCTAGTAGGATTGGATTTTATAGGACAGCTTTTTCCTTTCAATACAAAGGGTTGAAGCCAGGGCCACTGCACTGAACCTCTTCCTTTCTTCCTTTTTTCCTTCCTTCCTTCCTTCCTTCTTTCCTTCCATGCTTTCTTACTTTTGAGCCATGGTCTTGTTAAGTCACTGGATTTCCCAGGCTGAACTCAAATTTGTGATCCTACATCCTCTGCTGCCCAGTGTCCTGGAACTGTAGCTGTGTGTCACCAAGCCTAGCTTGTATGTATTTTAAAGCCTCCATTATGCATGCTCCATCCCTAGCTGATTCTGATGATTAACAGGCAGGACATTCAGAGTCTTAGTCAACACTGTCCAGGTGACAGAGAAAGAAACTGAGGCTCAGAGTAGGTGATGTACAGAGGCTGAGCAAGGTCACATGTCATTCAACCACAAACTCTTCAGTCGTCAAGCACAGAACTAAGCCAGACTGCATATCTAAGAGCCTTAATACATTAATAATTTTTTCCCAATATTGTCTTTGTGGTTAACATATTTCATTTTCTGAAGCAGCTTAAAAGATTCCCAGCCACACTGCAAAGCACTCAGATTTGTGCAATGTTTACAATAACTTTGTTGTTCATTAAACAAATTTACCCAGACTAACCCAACATGAATGGAATCATCTTGTTTACAGTGAGATCCTGACAAAAATACATGTATCAAAGACAGACAAACACACATAAACCTGGATTGCCGGGTGGGACATGATTTGCTGCCACATCCAATTTTTCTCATTAGAACTTGTTTTATTTGAACATGACTCAGTACCCCGTGTAAATGTGAGGTTGTTAATCTTATTACTGTATGGAAAACAAATTAATTAGTATGCATGCTATTGGAGATGAGTTGTTAGGTTGGTGTTGGAAAGATTAGGAAAATACACTCATTACTCCAAATGATATCTGATATACACGTCTGACTTCCACTTTAAGATCAGTTCCAATATGTGGGCAACAAATATAGCTAATAAAAATGAAGTCTTTGTGCTCGGCATATAAATGTTAGTATTGGTCAGAGTCACATATACTGGCTTTCTTTGCTTTAAAACAAAGGTCAATGTGATGAACAATTGCTTGCCATTAGCTAGCAGCCTGAGACTCACCTACAGTGTCACCTTCTCATATTCCTACTCCCAGCCAATACTCAAATCCAGCTCAGAATGATTCCTTTCTCCTGCCAGACCACCACAGTTATGTGTACACTCCTCCCTCCCTAGAACTTTCTATCTTCGTTTAGTGGTCACAATGAATGTACCTCCTTTTTCCAATGGACTCTGTGCTCCTTAAAGTAGAGACTTTATATCCTAACTAAAGATTCAAGTATGCGCTGAACAGACTGTCATGCTGCAGGAAGAAAGCAATGTGAGAAGCGAGGAAGCCATTTATGTACCACTGTGGAACAATCGCCATGCTTTTAAGGATACACGTATGGACTATTTCTATAGATCTACTCATTGCTAGGGTAGGTATTAGGAGGATAGGAGAGATATACAAAGAGATTTTTCTTTAAGTTCTTTTTATCTTCTGAATTGGAGTCATGTGCAGGGTCAGTGGTACAGTGCATGTTTAGCATGTGGAAGGCTCTGGATTTAATACCAATCATCAAAAACAAACAAACAAACAAGAACAAAAACAAAAAACCAAAACCAACAACCAAATAACCCTTCAAAAAGCAAGATATTTCTGGGTGTGTGGCTCATGCCTGTAATCCTGGTATTTTGTAGGCTGAAGCAGGAGGACCAATTTCAGTTCAAGGCTAGCCTGGGCTACATAGTGAGTTTAAAGACAGCCTGAACTGCATAGTGAGACTTTATCTTTAAAAAATGGCCAGAAGATATTCTGGGTTTTTTTTTTTTTTTTTTTTTTTTTTTTTTTTTTTTTTTTTTTTTTTTTTTTTTTTTTTTTTTTTTTTTTGTTTTGTTTTGTTTTGTTTTGTTTTGTCTTTTTGAGACAGGGTCTCACTATGCAGTTCAGGCTGGCCTTAAGCTCACTTTGTAGCTCAGGCTGGTCTCGAACTCACAACAATCCTCCTGCCTCAGCCTCCTGAGTGCTGGGATTACAGGCATGCGCCACCATGCCCGGCTTGATATTCTGGTTTTTAAGAAACCAGTGCAATCTTTACTTTACAATAGCTACTGCCTATATTGCCAAAGACTCAGTGCTTCCACCTACTCACTGTGAAACCGTGGACAAAATCCTGGGTTGAAAAGGGAGAGCCAGAGAGCTCAGCGAACTAAAGCACCTGCTTATGCAGAGCTCAGTGGCTGAGTTCAATCCCTGGCGTGACCCTGGGCATGCACGAAGAAGGTGACTGAGACTGGGCATGGTGGCACGCACCTATAATCACAGTGCTTGGGAGGCTTAAAACAGGAGAATCACTATGAGTCTGATCTGCATAGTGAGACCCTGTACACTCTCTAGACCCTGTACCAAATACATTAGAAAAAAAACCTGAGTTGAAACCTAGTTTCCTCAGTTTTATTTTTTTATTTATTTATTTTTTGTCTTTTTGAGACAGGGTCTCACTATGCACTTCAGGCTGGCCTTAAGCTCACTTTGTAGCTCAGGCTGGTCTCGAACTCACAACAATCCTCCTGCCTCAGCCTCCCGAGTGCTGGGATTACAGGCATGCGCCACCACGCCCGGCATCAGTTTTAAAGTATAAGAATTGCTTTCCTGCTTCCCCAAATTCCTGGTATAGGCTTTTAACTTATGACAAAACAAAAGGTAAAGAAGAGAAGCCTATGACAGGTTTGTGCAATTATTTTTTAAATGAATTCATTTATTTATTTAATTATTTTGGTATAGAGTCTCACTATGCAGTTCAGAATCATAGTGATCCTCCTGTTGTAGCCTTCCCAGGGCTGGGATTGTAGGCATGTGCCACCATACTTAGTTTCAGGGTCAGCATGGCATGCTACACCAGAGATTGCGCTCAGGTCCTTGTGCTTGCCAGGCAGGTGCTTAGATTGTTGAGCTATCTCCTTACCCTTATTAAAATGAATTTACAATGTTGCTTATAAAGTGTATTTTGTTGTTGATACATTTTTTTGGGTTATGACAAGGGCATGGTATGAAGCTATGGTACTCATCTATCACTAGAGAAAAAAATAAATTTATACAAGCCTTTTGCAAAGTGATTTGCTCACATATATTAAGGATTATGCAGGAATTCAGGCCCTTTGACCCAGAAAATCTAGATCTGGGGATTTTAAGGAAATGACAAAAATAAGAGAAAATGATATATATATGGAGACATGCACTTTAGAATTATCTGTGATAGTGAAAAATTGGAATCCTTCTAAATATGCAATACCAGGGAGTGATATATCCACTTAAAGGGCATTAAACAGCTATCAAAATAATTGTTAAAACATTTATTTTTAAATGATAATTATGAATACCAGGTGTTACATGAGAAAGCTGAATATAAAGTGTAAGTATACGAATAAATCACCTATGTAAATTTTTCTTGTCTATAAGAAAGGACAGAAGAGGAACATTAAGCCATTCATTTGTTAGGATGGTAGGATTATATATGATTTTCATTCATTTTAATTTCCTTTATTGTTGAAACATTCTAAATGAAATAAAAATCTGAGAAAAAAATGCACAATGTATGCAACAGAAAGGTACATTCTGTTGTATCCTTCATAAATCCCTTCACTGAAGAAAGGGATTAAATGTGGCTTACCATAACAAATATACAGTAAGACCCACATACTGCATTTCCTCTAGACCCTCCTACTCTTCCAAGAATAAATTAAAATATAAACACCAGAGTTGAGTTTTTAAAATCCAGGATTATCTCATTATTGTATTTCAAACATATAAAGAAAAAGAAGGTGCTTTTTTTTAGGATTAAAAGTTTCCCCAGCCAATTTCCATATATCTCTTTTTCTCTTTTGGCAGGGCAAGGGTTGCCCTTTATACTGCATGCATTTCTTAACCTGTTGACAACCGCTCAGGTGTGTAGGTCATGGTGGAGAAGGTCCAGTCAAGCTGAAGGGACCCCAGTAGTTCCTGCTTTGTGAAATGAACTTACTAATTTCAGTCCAGCTGCATCCTGCTCCTGGTGTCAGGACACTCCAAGATAGTGTACAGGAAGAAACAGAATCCTCCAAAAGTGTTCAGTTGGATCAATTTCTATTAAGAATCACTGCAGGCTCAGTGGTAGGGAGATTGCATAGCATGCACAAAGCTCTGGGTCCCATTTTCAGCACCAGAAAAGAAAAGAAGTAGGTATGACATGAGGGCAGATATACAGGAAGAGAAATGTGGCTATGCTGTTGTTGGGAGACTGAGTTTTAGGGAACCTGTACAGTGCTAGTACTTTAAAGACTTGGCAATGAATTAAGAATTGGCTTTCAAATTCCATCTGTGCTGTCTGCTACCATGGCATCTTGAGCAATTCCTGATGTCTCAGACCTCAGTTAAGGCTTCAGCTTTGTAACAGGGGTGCTAATAAAACCTGCCACACCCATTTGTGAGTAATCAAGAAGTATCAGTTTAAAAAGTGAAGAAGAAGAAAACAATGCTGGGCATGTTGTATAGCTGTGTTCCTAGCTACTAAGCTGAGAAGCTAAGACAGCAGAATCACCTTGAGCCCCAAGAGTCTCAGTCTAGTCTGAACACATGGCAAGACCCCATCTCAAAAAAAAGAAAAATTAAAATGAAGAAACAGAAAGAAATCTCAGTTTCTCTCACTAATCCTGCCCTTTATCTAGCTTACTTTGGACATTCTGGAAATTTGTGTCTTAATATACATAGACCAATCTCATGGATTCAGGGTAGTTATATCAATGGCCACTTTTTCTTTTTTTTTTTTATAGATGTAATAATCTTTTTATCTTTTGTAATCATATTGCTATTTCAAATGTTATGGTTTGTGTCTAATTGTCCCCCCAAAGCCTCATGAAGTCATGGAGTGGACTTCTAGAGTTTGTGATTAACTCATGATACACCAGGATTATGGGTGTGAGTACTACACCCAGCCTGGGGTGGATAGCCTGAATGCAGCTTAAGAGAGATAGACTTGCTCTCTGTAGCCATTGTTGCTGCTGCTCCTGCCCTTTTGCTCTCTGCTCTTTGCTCCCACCATGAAAAGATTCTCTGCCATGTTCCACTCTGCCTTGGAGCAGGCTGAGTATGGACTAAAACCTCCAGTAACTGTGAGCTAAATAAACCTTTCCTTCCTTCATTTTGAGTGTTGGGTATTTTGTCCCAGCAATGAGAGAAGAGTAACTGAGACACATAATTGTAGAAATTCTAATAAAATTAGCAAATAGTGAGCTGCCATAAGGTGTGAATTAAGCCATGTAAACATACATATACATTTCAGTAACACACAAGTGAATTTCAATTTTTCTTTAGTTATTGTTGATTATATCAAAATACTATACCAAACTGATTATCACAATCCTCTGCTTGTGTGGTACTGAGAGTGGACAAGGAATAAAAAGAAGCACAGAATTCCTAAGACATCTCATCATGTAAGCAAGAAGTGTCAGATTCGTAACAATGACTGGTCAAACAACATAAAGCTACTGATTTTCTGATCCCAGTAGAAGAAACAGCAATTGAGTACTAATTTAGCCTTTCCAGAAGACATTACAGTGGGAGTTTCCCAAGTACAAAGACTGACTTAAGAGGAATAAGTTACAAATAAATCCCCAAAACAGGAATACACAACTGATGGGGGATCACTTCTCCGTGGCTAGATGGTATATGGCATGGAGGTGGTTCTCTTTAAGAAGGCTGTGTTAGAGGAGATTGTCTTCAGGTTGGTTTGGTTTTGATTCTAACTAACAAAACATTTTCAATCTACAGAATTGACCATATTAAGGACCTTGCTGAGGTGCAAAGTTTTTCACACTACAAAAAAAGGGGGCTTCTGAGGTCAATTAAGTTAAGAGTCTAGAAAATGTTTTTGTACAAAAAAGTTTAGATTATTTAATTCCTTTAGAAACCAAAAAATTGCCCACTGATCACCTAATAATCCATCAATGCATAATCCTCTGCAACTGTCTGTGAATTTTTACCTTCCAGAATTGCTCAATTTTCACTGCCAAGGTTCTTGGTTGATTCACTTTTCACTTGGTGAAGCAGTGTCATGTCATTACTGAGTTATTTCAACACAGCATATAATGTTGGGTATTCAATGATCACTTTGTTCCTCAAATTATTGACGAGACTTTTATTTTCTTTTGAGGAGACCTTTATGAGGATCCAATTCATAATATAGTTAGTGGAGGTTTCAGCCCATACTCAGTTGGCTCCAAGGTAGAGTAGCATATGGCATAGAGAAGCCATTCATGGCAATGGCAAGGAACAGAGAGCCACAATGACCACACCGAGCCATCTCCCCAGCCCACCACTTTAAATTGTTTGTTTTATTTTATTTTATATGCTAGAGATTAAACCCAAGGCCTTGCATATGCTAAACATATGCTCTACCACTGAGCAATACACTCAGTCCAGCAATGTTCTTTTAAAGACAGATTTGTATGGGAAGCCCACAAGGACACAGTCATGGGAATGGAGTTCTAGAAATTTCCTACAGGTTAGGCTGTCTCATATCTTCCCCTGCTTCACTCCTAAATGTTTTGCTTCTGGTAGACATTCCAAGATCACCCCATTTGAGCTGAGATTACTCATCCAAAGACACGGGAACTGTCAGAATTCACACTGGCAGAGCAGATATTTTCTCAGGAGCCCTCATAGTCCTACCATTTTGTTCTTTTCTAAGGAAAATGTTCTCTAAAAGGCAAATCTAGGCCAAGTAGTCAGAAGCTTTATGGAAGCTGATATGTGCTCAGTGAAGGAAAGCAATTCCCAGAGGGCACCCTACAGGCAAGGAGCTACAGAATTCTCCGTCTCTGGAGGTTTTCAGCCTTAGCTTCACCCCTGTTTATTGGGGTACTGCAGAGAAGCCAGCCCAGAAATAGTTAATCCAATCTAATAAGACCCACTACTCCAAGTCCCTGTGCTTAACAGACTATTTATTATGATTACTTAATTAGCAAACCATTAATTGATAAACTATTGATTATATCATCTGGGAAGGCTCTGGGCTATTCTAGTTTCTCTCTGAAGAGAATGCTTATTGGAAGACTCCTTGGAGTTGGTGGAGAATCACATAGAATACTTGTGACTCATCTTCTTGAACTTTCTTTTTCCTCAGAGTGAAATTCTTTCGTTGGTTTATAGAATGTGTGTGTGTACAGATGTGTATCTATGCAGTAGAGGTCACCTCATTAATGCACTATTGACTGCCATTATGTATTTTCATTTTCCCTCCAGGATCTGAGGTTTCTTTCTGTTTTAGCTCTGCCCAGCTGTGTTTTAACCCGCAGCTCTACAACTAACATTGTCTTTTCAGGATTTTAACAGCAGTATCATGACAGCTGCTAACCTTATGTCCCTCAGATGTGCTTGAGTTGAATTTCTTTGCTTTCTTTCTTTCGGTACTAGACAAGGATTCTTCAAAAAGAAACACAATTTTTCAACAAATGAGTGCAGTTGGCCTCCTATACAAACCTTCGCTCATAGCTCTTGTCAAATGCTAGGCTATCAGCTCCTCTACCAAAGGATAAAATATATTTGTCAACCAAACAAGGTGGTTTAAAAAAAATCCTTGAGAAATCTTAGCACATCCTAACAATATTTGTGGAGCAAGTGGCTAGCTGTTATATATTTGGCCCTCACAACAGCCTTGAGATGTAAAGTGGGTAAGCAGCAATTATTTCCTCCATTGTACAGGTTAGCCATCTAAGGAGCAAAGAGGTCAAGTCATTACTGATAAGATGTGGAAACAGGAGCTAGAAAAGACCAAAGAGGACCAGTTCAGGAAAGATTCACCCTTTACCGTATTTATTCTTTCATCTAAATCTCAAATAAACACCATTCATATGCAGGTTCTGTGCAGATTTTCTGAGGTTGCCAAAATGGATCAAATGTGGAAGAGGACAAGGAGCTGTGACAGAGTCAAAGACATTAGCAGAGATGTGGGTGCCAGAGAAAGCCTAATATGTAGGTACAAAAATCTGCAAAAGCAGGCAGCAATGATTCCTACTCAGCTAGCAGGCTCAGCCAGAAAATCTTAGCTAGGCATGATAGCATTTTCCTGTATTCCCAGCACTCTCAGAGGCTGAAGCAAGAAGAATGAAAATTTGAACTTAGCCTGGGTAATTAGATACTCAACAAGACCTTGTTTAAAAACAAACAACAAAAAGTGCTGGTAACTGGGAATAAAGGATATATCTCAGTATAAGGACCTTAGCTTCAATTTCCAGAACTATATATATATAGAGAGGGATGAGGTAGGGAGAAGGAGACAGACAGACAGACTTGCAAAGCTATAAAGGAAGTTCAAATACCCCAATAGGTGCTTCTTGGGGTTAGTGAATAAGTGAACCAAACCTTAAGTCTGCTCTAATGTAGTTCTTTATCTCTCTGAGGAGGTAAAGTTTTCCTCAGCTGGTCCCATCTCGTCAACATGCAATTCTCTCTATCCTTTGGCCTTGGTATTTCTTCATAGGCCAAGCATTTTCTACTTCCAAGCGGTGGTGCATGTCTGTAATCCCAGCACTCGGGAGGCTGAGACAGGAGGATTGTTGTGAGTTCGAGACCAGCCTGAGCTACAAAGTGAGCTTCAGGCCAGCCTGAACTGCATAGTGAGACCCTGTCTCAAAAAGACAAAAAAAAAAAAAAGGCAATTGGTCATATTGAGCCTTCCTGATCTCATCTTTTCTAGTTCAGACTTTTAGACCCAGATCAAATGTTGAAAATAAACTCTTCAGGGGCTGGGGAGATAGCTCAGTAGAATAAGCACTTGCCTGGCAAGTGCAAGGCCCTGAGTTCGATCCCTGGTTCTGCGAAAAAAAAAAAAAAAAAAGAAAGAAAGAAAGAAAATGAACTCTTTACAAATCCCCCCAGCATTTTCCTAATTGCATTAATTGCTTGATCAAGCCCCACCTCATATAGGCTCATTTCTTTCATTTGACTACCAGCAACTTGAGGGCAGGCAGCTCACATCTCCATTTAGGACCAAGCTCTGGGCTCTTTTTGCTGAACAGATTGAATTAAATGTAGGAAGAGGTACATCTATACTCAAAGATGTTTCCTTGGTATTTTTGAGGCAAATAGGAAATGGTTTGCTAATCTGGCTTGGTGGATCTGGGAGCTGGATGATTATATCCTGACAAATACAGGTTCTGATTATGTGGACAGTTGCAGACCTGGCGGGGGGCCAGGGGGAAGTAAATTACAGTGGGTTAGTCTCTGCCTAGAAAAGTTTCTAAGTCAATGTGAATGGTCAGGTATTTCCTGCATCTGACTCACCTGGGAAAGTTATTACACATTCAAGTTCCTAGCTCTATTCCACAGAACTAAGTCAAGCTTTCCCGGACCTGCATACGATTTCTCTTACACTAATGTTTAGAAGTTTCTGTTACAAGTGAACAGAACAATGCTGCTGGCTTTCTGGAGAAAAAGCTGGTACCTGATAAATGAGCAAGGGCCAAGGGAGCTCATAACTAAAGGAACAATGAAGATGAAATACAGATACTTCACCTCCAACACCCAGGATAAGAGGAAGGGAGAGTTCAGGACTGCAGGGTCTGTACAGTGAGTAGTGGCAACCAGCTGCAGCTCTGGGAGGGTCTCCCAGAGCCTGAGGTGCATGATAAACATTTCAAACTGGGAGCTTTGCTTTGTTTGTTTTCCCGGGCTGGGGCTTTGAAGAACTTTGTAAATTTCCTAAGAGAGAATGTAAAAATACAAATTAAACTTCCTTATGTGTCTCTCCTTTGGTTCTAGGATGTTTCCTCTGCCTCCATTTACTGCACCTGGTAAGTAAGAGGAGGATGTAGCTGCTGCTCAGGTGACCTTGGGTGAAGTGTTAAGTGAACCACCTAATTCTTCTGTCTCCTTTTGGTCTACTCCCCATACATATGTGAATTTCTTGTTTGTACATGAATACTCTCAGTAGCATTTGCAAAATGGGATATTAATCGTTTTCTGTGTCTTTACTTATAAAGTCCTATTCACTCTTTGCACATCACTCCCCTAAAGAGGTCACCTCCACCCTTCCTTTCCAGAGTTTCACTCACCCAACTTGCTTGCTTCACCCAGCACCCCTTCTTGCTTATTCATACTCTATTCACAACTCTTCTGATCTGAGTAGTGCTGTGTAACCCCTCTAACCAGAGACAACATCTCAAGTGACATTATATCCTGGATTCTGACAGAGGGATGTTTACCTCTTCCCAGGATGGCTATGTGGATCAAAGGCTATTGTGTGGAGGCTCTTGCCATCTCCCCCTGCCCTCATAACAGTGGAGTGTTTCAAGCTAGTCCCTTAGGCTGAGGAGCAGTGAACCCCAACATGTCAGACTCCCCAAATGGGTCTGAGGGAAGAGAGCTGTCCTTTGGAGTATGTAGTCCTTCAGGACTGAGCAGTATACTGCCACTTCAACCTCCCACCCCAGATCAGCTGGGAATCAGCTTTGACCTGCATGGCCAGAAGGGCATTAGAGGCAAAGCTTTCCTTTGGGTCTTGGAAGCTGCCATGCCTGGTACAAACTAGGTACTTGGCCTTCACGGGGGGCCTCAAAGGAAATGGAGGAACCAATGCTTACTTGCTAGCTAAATGGGCTTTGGCTAAAGGAGTCAGGACAAAACCCAGCTCTGAGTTTAATTAAAAAGAGTGCTTAATCCCTCCCCCAACAAATGCAGATTGCCCACAAAGGAGAACAGGAACCCCAGTGGCCAGAAAAGCCAAAGCCTTATAAACAAGCACTCCAGGCTGTGCAGGGCAGCTTCGCTATGATCTGATACAATGACTATTGTCAGGGAGAACTGTTTTTCCATGTTTTTGTATCCTTTTCTTCGCATTTTCTTTTGCTACCTAATTTCATGCATCAGAAGTCAAAAGACAAAAGGTCAGGCCGGTTTAGAAGCAGCAAACTCCCCACCACCAGCAACGTGTGTCCAAGGGAGAGCTTTGAGGCGCCCGCAGCAGATACCAGCAGGTTTTCATCCCGCCTAATTCTCTGTTGTCACTTCATGGGGTATGTGAATCTGTGTGAATTGCATGAGAAATAAGACACCAACTGCTGTAATAAACTAGGAAAAATTGTTCCCTTTCAGTTCACCAAACTGTTTCTATCACATAGCTTGCTTATCCGAATCTGTGCCTAACAAGAATCTCATCTATGAGTTCTCAGGCTGCCAGTGCAGAGAACCTAACACACACACACACACACACACACACACACACACACACACACACGTACACATATGTAAAAATATACTGTTAATATTATATCTGAGTTCTTTGTTTCTCTGAGAGCATTTGTAAAGATCTCTCCAGAAAATTGCCAACACATGTTCTTGAAATTGTTTTAACTGGCATTATATCAGCATCTTAGAATGAATCATTTGGTATGATTATTTTAGTATAAATATTTTATCCTCAGACCTCAAATCTTTTCAATACTTCGTTTTGAATTATTTAGTGATAATGGGATATTGGAGTTTCCTTATGTGGTAGTAGACATTATGTGTTTATAAACAGAATACAATACCAAGATTTCCTATTATAATATTTTTATAATTTAGGGAGTGAATTACTTTCTTGTTCTATCATCATAAGCTCATATAGAATCCAACTCAGGATTCTATATGTTTTTCATATGACTGAAAATACAACTCAGGATTCTATATGTTTTTCATATGACTGAAAATACATTGCCAGATATCTTTAACTTTTCTCTTCACATACAATGTTTTTAGATTTCCTGTCCCCATTACAAAGTAAAGGAGAAGTTACACAGCTGGGGAAAGATCTCCAGTGACTGCTAGACACTGGGGTTGGTGTCAGTGCTATCTCAAAGGCCCTTTGGACCTGCGCTTAGCTCCTCTTGTCCATCTTCTTCTTGTCTCAGCTCTGAAGAAGGTGCCAGCAAAACAGCCGATCAAGTTGTTAAAACAGGTAAAAGGAATACAATTTTATTTCAGCTATGTCCTCAAATATATATTTTAACAATACTGTTGCTACCTGATTTGCCCTTAAGACTTCCTTCCCCAAAATAAAAATAGCAAACAGTCCATGACTTTCCCAGGCTACTGTATTCACTTGGCAATTGGCTGGCTCCAGGGAAAAGTGTCCCAGTCCTGGTGTGATCATTCACCACAGATATAAAGTTATTCAGAAAAATGGAGAATGAAGTAAGCTAGAACATTAAAGGGCCTACTTAGAGGTGTGCTTCACTTCTGTTTAGCATTCTGATGTGCATCAAAAACTAAAAGAATCGTTTAGCCTGTGCATTCACCCTCACTCAAAATTGCATGTGAAGTAGGTTCCTTTATGTTGTAGTCCTTCATGGAATCAGATTATATCACATTAAAATGTTATTAGTTTAAAACACATTAAATAAATGTAACTCTTGCCTGATACATGAATATTTAAAGCACACATTATACAGTGAAAAAGAAAAAAAGGAGTGGGGAGCACCAACAGTTCATTGTATTAATGCTGATAGAAAAAAATCCTACATGGCAACTATTTTTAGCAAAATATGATCTTATTGCTTGCAAATTCTGATATTGTTAAATTTAAAGGGTAATATAAAAAAAGAAAAATCTGATCTACACTTGTTTTCAATATGAATGTCAGTAATTTTCAGTGCCTCGTTTTGGATTCTGAGGTGATAGTGAATTACTAGGACATATTGGCAAATTTTAAGTAAAACTGGCTTCCTGTTTTCCGTGTTTATATCTTGCAAATGTAACTCCAAGAGAACACATTTTACCTAAAAATTCTCTCGGAATTGCCTTTAAGTCACCTGTCTGTGCCTGTGTCCCCCATATACATATTTGACGTCTGCCATGTGTACCTGGGCACTGGAAACCATTTGAGTTGAATCCATCCAAGCGACCCAGGTTTGTGTTCTTTGAGGTTTCTCTCAATAATACTTTTAATTAAAACGAGACAAGTAGGAAAGGAAAATAACAAGAAATAACGCACCACGGGCACCAGTTTGTCAGAACAAAGTCCCATCGTGTATTCCAGCGCTGCCCGGGTGTTTCTGGGCGGCGAGTCGCGGGCACATGGCGCTCCAGAGAGCTGGCAGTTAGAGCTCGAAGCTCTAGTCTCACGGGACCTCACCTACAGCAGAAATTAATGTTCTGATCCAAACCAATTCGCAAACCCTTTCAGCTGCAGGCGCCTCCTGAACCCGGCAGTAGCGACTTGTCCGCCTTAAGCGCATTTTACGGTCCTGAGCCTGGAAAGTTGAAGCTGAAGAGGCGCCCCCATCCATCTCAACACCCCCCCCAAAGCAACCCTACGCTTACACCGCAGGGGACCTGCTCCCCGCGACTAGGCGTCCACCCTCACTTCAGACGGCTCAGACCCACCAAGCAGGGCTGGGTTGAGTACCAAGGGAGCAGCCTGCAGAAGGTGCGGGGGTGCCACGTGCGCGGAGAGCGACCAGAATCCTGCGAGTTCAACTTTCGCCACAGGTTTCTCCCTCGAAGAACTGGGCCACTAGGCTTTAGGGCGGGGCCTCTTCCTCTCCTACCGCCGGGACGTCGGCTCCCACTCGTCCTCACTAAGAACTCCAGACCGGAGTCGCAGTGCCAGAGTGGTTCCCGGCCGGCTCTTCCTAGAATTTGCACAGAGAGGCCCAGCGACGGACTACAGCAGCCCAGTCCTTGCCAGAATTCGGGTCAGGGGCCTGGGGAGGGGGTCGCCGGCCAGAACTGAGCCCTAGTCCTGGCCTCACAGGCCCTTGGAGCCCTCCCCGCCCCCCGCCGCCCGCTGTGTTTCCGCGCAAGTTTTCCTCCTAGCTTCCTGCCCCCCCTCCCCTGTCGCCGCTCCCCAAGCTTCTTAGCTGGAGAGAAGCTCACAGCGTGCCTGGGTCAACCCCTTCTGCGTCTCTTTTCTTTTCCTGTCACTCCCTGCTCTCAGTTTCTGCTTCCTCCCTCTCAGAGAATGCCAGAGCGCTGAGAGGCCTGGAGGACCCTCTACACCCTTTCTTTGGTCTCCAATCTGCCTCTCCTCAGTCTTGTGTCTGCCATTTCATATTTCTTTCCGCATAGATTCGCCTCGCTTTTTCTTGCTGGCTTAGCTACCTATAACACCTCTCTGTTTCTGTATCTGTCTCTTCTGTCTGGTGTAGCCTTAAGCCAGCCGAGGTGTGCTGAGGTTGAAACGTCCTGACGGCGTGGACAGAAAGGGTGCCTTATTTTGTCCTCAGAACATTTCTGGTCCCTATAATTTGGTTTTCTCTTGAGGTGGTGCCAGGGCCGGTTCCGCCAAACAGGCCGCTGCTACCGAGGCACTGGCTCACTTTACAGCAGTGTACGCGCGTGCTCGGGAGTGGATACGTGTGGCTAAGGTTGTGTGCGGGCGGGCTATCCAAACGAAAAGCGGAGCGGAGTTGGCTCTGGTGGACCCTGGAGTAATGGGTAAAGGAGATGGGGAGTTTTTAGGGATCCATACGCCAACCTGTGCACAGACTGAACACATTCTGGCCTCTTGCTCTGTATATCTAGAGCCGAAGCAGCGCTTCCGGGTCCTCCGAAGAGGTTGATTTGGCACCTACTCCAAGGCAGGGAGCCGCCCTTCCGCCAAACGCTGCGGGAAGTCGAAGCTCCCTAACCTAGCGCAAGGAGGGAGGCACCGATCTACAGCTGCCAGGGCTAAGGGACCGCAGCTGGGCCTGGGTACTACACGAAAGGGCTTTGTGAATTATAAACGGAACATGGCACCGCAGGACAGGCGGGCTAGTGGCTAGCAGGGGCACGCCCTCGGGAAAGCATATTTGTTCTGTAATGTTTTAGGGCTCCGAGCGGAACGCGGCGGCACCAGAGTTGGGTAATTCGGTGACTGGTAAGCCCATCATTCTTGGTCCTTGGCCTAACCTTCCGCCCTTCCTGGGTGCTGGCTGGAACGAAGCAGTGGTGAGTGTGCCCAACCTTAATCCCAAAGCCAGAATAAACACGGAAGAACTCACCAAAGCATCGTACAAACAAAAAAAACTAACACAAAACACAGCAAGAACCCCCATCGAAAAGCGCAGCTCACAAAAACAATAACAAAATCGAGACAAACACAAAAATCTCCAGTGCAACATTCATAAACGACATCCGTTATAACACAAAGTCAGAACATAAGAAAACATCGCCCAGAAGGAAAACCCTTACAAAGAGCACACAAAAAGACAATCTATGCGGACAAGATACAAAAACTACACAAAATCAAAACACACAAGACTGAAAACAAAAACCGCCCCAAAGACCTGAGATTCACAGAGCTAAACCCGCTAAAATCAAATCCACGAAAAAACCACAGGGCAAACACCGGAAGGAAACAAAAGACTCTCATAGGTAATGAAAACTCACAGAAAACAAACAAAAACAAAACGAAGCCCCTAAAGAGGGAAACAACAACAACAACTCCCGCCCCCAGCCAGGGTGAAATGTCAATTCCCGGAGAGCTTTTGATCTCAGGGCTCGGACAGGCCGCTGCTCCTCGGTGCTGCCTCCGGGCGCTGGCGAAACGAGAGGGCGGGAAGCAAGAGCTGGGACCCCGCCGTGGAGAGTCCAACGCTCGCAGATCGCCAAAAATCAAACCGCGCAGTAGAGATCGGGACCCGCAGTCTCAGGGAGGTGGTGACGCAGGGGGGCTGCGTAGACCACTTGGTGCGGGGG
>PVKA01005258.1:0-91853 GCA_004027165.1 Ctenomys sociabilis
TTTTTTTTTTTTTTTTTTTTTTTTTTTTTTTTTTTTTTTTTTTTTTTTTTTTTTTTTTTTTTTTTTTTGCAGTACCAGGGACTGAACTCAAGACTCTGCACTGCTTGCCAGGTAAGCAATTATTCTACTGAGCTATCTCCCAGGTCCCCATGTTAAGAGTTTTGTAAGACATTTGGCAGAGGACTCAGTTAAAGTGACCCTAGAGTCTTAGTCTTAGCTCAAAGATATTATGAGACAAAGTACTATTTTAAGCCTTAAATGTATGATAATATTGTTACCTACCAATATATAGCTAACATGTCTTCCTTTTTATGTTACTCAAGATACTGTCATATCACAGGAGGTAAATTCAGGTATTCTACACATCAGATCATGAAGGCAATATTGAAATCCTCTACACTCTAAAGAAAATTAGAATTGGTCACAGTCACACTTTTGTAAGACTCAAGCACCAATTTTCCAACAATAATGCCAGAAAGGCTAGTTTGGGTTAATCAGTCAAAACTAAAAATCAACTTCAACTCTAATAATGTATTACTTTCATCTCATACATTTTCAGAGAAAGAGGATCTCAATTTCTTGACCAACTGTTCAGAATGAAGCCTGAGACATATTGAAGGGAAAATCTGAAGGGTCAAGGGGCATCAAAGAAGTCACCTGAAAAGGCAAACTTCAGTTACAAAAGAAAACTATAATTTTCATTTACTCAGAAAGTAAAAATATATAACATCTAGTAAAATATAGCTGTGTTCTTTTATATCTAAACATCACCTTTACTTAATCTGCCTGTTTGCATTTGTTATAAATAAGGAATGGAAGTGAAGCCTTAGCACACTTTTATCAAGATCATAAATATAACTAAAAACAATCAAGATTTTTTGTATAATTCAACAGAAAGAAGTGGAAAGGCAACTATCACTGCACTACTACTCATTTTAATAAAGTCAGACATTTATTTTTGTAAAACATCCAATGTGTGACAAAATACATGCCTTCTTCATAACAAGATTTACTATGTTATTTTATTTAATTTCTTATATATAGGAAAAGTAAAATCAATAACCTATTTCCAAAAGGGCATCCTGATAAAATTAACTTTGATTGCACATTTGACAGCTATTTTAATTTCCCTTAATTATACACAATGTTAGAAAGGCTTCTAATGTTTGGCAAATCACTAACAGTTAAGGTGCACTTTCCCTGACAATTTAGGTAAATAAAATATTTCTGAATGTCCGAGAAAATCATTCCTATATCATTAGTAAATGAATAAGCATGTATCCAAACTCTATAGGAAGTAAAAGTAAAATAACTGGGAAGAATATACAGCTACTTGGAATAAAGCTTGAGTAGATGCCCAAAGATGAACAAGAGAGCAACTTGTCTATAGTCCACGGGGCCTCGAGGGATCTCTCCAAATGCCATTTGTGAACATCTGAGTCAGTCCTATAGCTAACGCACAGTGTCCTAAATAGGGCCAGAGAATAAATTAAATGTGCCACAATGTGAGCTAACCTATCTTCTATATACAATGAGACAATAACTAACTGTAAGTAACAATGTAAGAAAAATGGCATATAAAACTGCAAGCAAAATGAAAATGTTGGCAAGGCTTTTGGAGGGAAAAAATGAAAACTAAAGAGTAAACAAAAGGTAACCAACAGATCTTTACCTTTACCCTCAAGGGCAAGATTTACATATGTGTCCTGCCTGCTACATGCAGTTACAAGTACTATCTGGTGAATCAAACCCATAATTCCAACCCATAGTACCAAATGAAACAAATTGACATTCCGAATACTCAAAAATGCTGATAACACTACTTAGCTATTATATTCAACTTGCTATGAAAAAGATTCTGCTCTCTTAGGAAACCTCCTCGCCTCCCATCCAGCCCAAGCTCATGCCCAGCGACTGCAGGGGTGAGCTCCTGTGCTCTCCTGCACTGGTTAGATCACCACAGATCTAGACCATGCCAGGGCCTCAGGGAGTCCTTCCATTGCATTCTCAGGATCCTTTCCACCCTACTCTCTTAGGAAACCTCCACCACTCCCATCTAGCCCAAGCCCAGGCCTGGCGAGTGCTCCCTTGTGCCCCCCTGGGCCAGGGGCACAACAAAGGGGCACCACAGGTTCACTGTTGTGTCAGAGGGGTACAACAGGTTCACTTCCTAGGGCTGCAGCAGGAAGGAGATAAACACAACACCTAGACCCAAGCTGGGAATAACTGGATAAACTCAAACTTAATAGACCTGCACCTAAGTTTCATTAGGTGCTAAGGTTATAACTGCAACAAAGATCTACACCAAAGGTCAGACATCAGTGCCACACGAAATGACAAAGACAAGGAGCAAAATGCACTCTCAGGCCTAGAGCCCACCCAGAAGAAGTGCAGAGGACACTAGCTCAGCTGAAATGTATGAATTAATAGCATCAGAAGTAAAGAAACAACAGAAAGGTATAGGGGAACTCAGAACAGAATTAATTTCTAGAACAAAAAAAGAAATCTCTGAATTCATAGCATCTGAAGTAAAGAATCAAATACAGAAACATACAGAAGAAACCCAATGCCCACCCAGAACAATTGCAGAGGACACTATCTCAGCTGAAATCTATGAATTAATAGCATCAGAAGTAAATAATAAATAAAAAAAGAAATCTCTGAATTCATAGCATCGGAAGAAAAGAATCAAATACAGAAACACATGGAGGAAACACAACCTGAAAAAAACCCTGCAGTAAAAGAATTAATGGATGCTTCTAAAGAAGACATTGGTTAAAAAAAAAAAAAAATAGAGATTAGAAAAATGACGGATTCCTTGAATGAGCAATAAAGGAAAGAAATAGATCGCATGAAGCAGAGTCAAAGAGATAGAGGAATTTAAAATCTCAAACACAAGCCAGCAAAACCACTTGAGTGAAAGTGAAGACAGAGTTTCAGATCTTGAAGACGCTAGTGTGGCTAGTGCAAAGGTAAGAAAAGATCTCTTAAAAACAACTAGGATGCAGGAAAAAATAATTCACCATCTGCAAGATGATGCCAAGATGAACAATGTGAGATTAATTGGTATCAATAAGAAAGAAGCAGTCAATACAAATGATATAAAAAGAATATGGGCAGAAATAATAGCAGAAAACTTCCCAAATATGAAGAAACAATCTAATATTCAGGTAACCAAACCATAATGAATGCCAAATAACTTCAACCCAACTAAAAACACATCGAGACATACCATAGTCAAGATCCCAGAAATCCAACACAAGAATAACACACTGAAAGCTGCTAGAGAGAAGAAGCAGATCACATTAAAAGGAAAACTCATCAGAAATACAGCCAACTTCTCTACACAAACCATGAAGGCAAGGAGAGCATGGAGCAGTGTACTTCAAGTCCTCTATGAAAACAAATTCCAGCCCAGACTACTATACCCTGCAAAACTCTCTTTCAAGTTTGATGAAGTGAAATACTTCCATGACAAAGAACAAATAAAGAATTTCACGATGACAAAGCCAACCCTACACAGACTACTGAAAGACGTTCTAGAGAGGGACAAAATGATCAGAACTCCACCAACAAGAACAGAAGAAACCCACTATATAGGGCAAACAAACACAGGATAAAAAGGAGAAAACAACAGCAGGTAAATAATATGTCAATCATAAGTCAACACATCTCCATTATAAACATCAATGTAAATGGACTTAATTCACCAATTAAGAGAAGTAGAAGCCAGGCATGGTGGCACATGCCTGTAATCCCAGCACTCGGGAGGCTGAGGCAGGAGGATTGTTGTGAGTTCGAGACCAGCCTGAGCTACAAAGTGAGCTTAAGGCCAGCCTGAACTGCATAGTGAGACCCTGTCTCAAAAAGACAAAAAAAAAAAAAGAGAAGTAGACTGGCACAGTGGATTAGGAAACAAAATCCAACAACTCAAAAAGCAATTCATAGGCTCAAAGTCAAAGGATGGAAAACATCCCATCCCCAGCATGCCCTAGCACCTCAGAAAAAAGCAGGAGTAGCAATCCTGTTTTCACACAGTCTCAACTTCAAACCAAGAATGATCAAATGAAATAAAGAAGGCCACTATATACTGGTTTGGGGAAAAATTCAAGACAAAGATCCTAAGATGCGTAAGACTTGAAAATGGCTAAAATTCCCCTAACAATTTAAGTACTCATAAGAAAAAGCACACTCACACATAATAGTTACAAAGTCCAAAGCAAGATGAGAACAGAAGATTCCAAAAAAGAGGTGCAAGAGCTAAGAGACAGAAAGGGGACTTCCAGCTGTTATAAGGAAAGGCATTCAGGGCCAGAGAGATGGCTCTGTGGAGTAAGTGCTTGCCTGGCAAATACAGGGGCCTGAGTTCAATACCCAGTTCTGCCAAAAAAAAAAAAAAAAAAAAAAAAAAAGATAGAAAGAAAGAAGGAAAAACATTCTTAAGCAGAGGAAGGCACATTTGATTTAGGTCTTAAAAGACAGAATTTGAAAAGTAAAATATAACTGCTTCATTCCAAAAAAAGAGAACAACAATGCTTCATAATCACAATGAAATAATTTTAGGTGTAATTATTTATTTAATTATTTAATTAAATTAAATTTAATTTCTCATTGACTAGGCTTCAAGTTCTAAGAAGGCTGAAACTACTACTTCTCCAGTGGCCAGCCCAGTACTTGGCAGAGCATCTGGTATGTAGACACTCAACAACATTTGCCAAAGAAATATCTAAGCAGGAACAAATAAAAATAAATAAATAAATAAAGTGTTCAATTTGCCTAGTAAATAGAAAGGGGGAAATGAAGATAAAAAGATAATATAAGGTAAAGTCAGAAGATCATGAAAAATCACACTGGTAAATTTTTACTTTATTTGGTTAGCAATAAGAAGTCATTCAAGATGTTTATGGAGTATAATGACATGCCAAGTCCATGCTTTAAAAAATCTAAAAGCCATGTATACACATGTATAGGGCAGATTATTAATAAGACCATTATAGGAATCCAGATAAAGATAACAAGAACTATAATAAAAGCAGTATGAATTTAAAGTAAAACTATAATAAAATATAACCACAAAGAGATTACACAGATAAAATCAACAGAGCAGTCAATCACCCAACAAACACCTTTTAAACAACTTCGATGTACTCTTCAGACACTGCTAAGCCACAGTTCCTTAAGCAGCTAATAGTCTGAATTATCTTAATGGGGAAAACTGAAGATGCGACAAATGAAGGAAGAAGTCACGTTCTCTCTTAAATATTGTTTCTAAGTGACAAGACGGCAGCATCATTCAAAGAACAGAAGAACAGAGCCAACAAAGGATACGTAAGAGGATGTGGACGGCTTTTAGCATGCTGGCTTTGTGTAGAATACCCAAGTAAATTACTGCATAGGACTGAAGAAAAAAATTAGAATAAATCAGTGGTTTATGATTTAGGACATATTTAGCATAAACAAAATCTGGGAGAAAAAAGACTTGGGGCCAGGGAGATAGCTAAGTAAAAGAAGTGCTTGCCTGGCAAGCATAAGGTCCTGAATTCAATCCCCAGTACTGCAAAAAAAAAAAAAAAAAAAAGATCTGGGCTAAGGCTGCAGGCTTGTCTAGTATGCTTGAGGTCCTGAGCTTAATTCTCAGTACTGCAGTACATACATATATACACAATAGAAACTATCCATTCTGAAGTTAAAAGGGCAAAAGACTTACGGAAAGGTTACTATAAGTAGAACTCTGGAAACTACATATAGTCTTCATTTAATGAACTACCTATTTAATAACTAGGCTTATGATTACGGCAAGCTGTTGGAACTTAAAATAATGCTGTTCTGACTTAGTTTTGTACATCTTGTTTATACTCTCTCAATGTCTTTTTTATACAGTACACCTTTATACAATACTGAGAGTACTACAGTTTTAGATTGTTATAAATTACATATAAAAAAGTTATGCAAATAAAAGCAAAATCAACAAGTCAGAGTTTCCTTTGACCATGTCTTTGTTCTGTGTACTATAATATGCACATTTTATACAACTTCTCATTTAGGAGCCCATTCATATAACAACCTAGTCACAGGAACCAAATTCAGTCATTACACAGGAGTGTAACTAGTGTAATGGCCCATACTTCTGGATAACTTTCCCTTTTGTCTTGTTGATCTTTGGTTGTTCTCTTCTGTTGTGGTTTGTTTTGGGGGGAATTTTTTCTTCCTGATTTTTTTTCACCTCCCCTCATCTCTTTATTGTGAGTATAATACTCCTGAAAAGTATTATACTCTGACAAGAGCAGATGGCCAATAAAAGAAATTTCAGTTTTCAAGGAGTTATAGTATCAGTGTAAGGCGGTGGAACAGCTAAAGCAAATTACTATTCTGAAGTCTGAAAGTAAAAGAACAGAAAAGAATGTGATAACTTTAGGAGACATGCAGAAGGAAAACAATTATTTTTTTAGGCTACAAAAGTGTAACAGGGCTGGGGAGATAGCTTGGTGGTCTAACCGCCTGCCTGGCAAGCACAAAGACCCAGGTTCAGTCCCGGATACTACATGCCATGCCGGCACACACCTGAAAATCTTAAGGGGGCCATCTTAGAATTCTGTCTACCACTCAGACACAAAGTTAAAAATTGTTCCAAAAATTAAAAGGGTTTGAAGAAGATTTTAAGTATCAGAATAATTTATTATATAAAATAATATTCAATAAGGAAAGAAATCAAGGACTAAGTACACCATCCTAGCTATCACACAAAACGATACCTTTTTGTGGTAACTAACAGAATTTAAAAAGAGTAGAAGGCAGAGGCAAAAGGCAGCATCTGTGCCACCTATTTACTTTGCCAAAATTAGCATCATTCTAATTTAGATACAAAGTGACATTCTCATATTCTGAGTTTTTTGAAGAAGTTTCCAGATGGCTACACCTTCCTGGAGTGAAGGCACACAGTATAGCCCTGCACATATTGGGAATTCAATTAAACACTGTTGACCATCTGATGGAAAACTCAACTTGGAGTAGCTGACTGAATACAAACATATGGCTTGGTTCCCATCAAAGAAAAAATTAAGCCACTGTATTCTACTCCCAAAAACTGTACCTCCTTTACAAAGTGGGAGAAAACTAGTTAACTAATAAAAACAGACCATGCAACAAAGATTAACAAACAGGTTAACCAGAGAATACAAAATTGCTCTAATTTTATGAAAAAATTAGAGTTCTTCAGGTAAACATCAACAGTGCAGATATGTCCTTCTTCATTTAATTCAAGTCAATCAAATCACTACTTACAGAGAACTGCCTCAGGATACTGAAAATTAGGAAGATAACATAAACTTGTTAAGGGTTGGGGGATACAAGAGTACTTAAATGAGTACACTGTGAAGTTAAATGACATTAACTCTTAAAACTGAAGGATAAAAAGCATTAAACCACCCCTACGCCCCTCAGGAATCTCATGATTTATATATAAATGAGAACAGCTTTTGGGGTTTTTTTCATTATTATGTTGTATTTTATATTATATTGTATATCATACACAACTTCTTAATCTTGCCAAGTATATACCAGGGTATAAATTCAACTTCAAGATTGGCTCTTGTGCCGGGCGTGGTGGCGCATGCCTGTAATCCCAGCACTAGGGAGGCTGAGGCAGGAGGATTGTTGTGAGTTCGAGACCAGCCTGAGCTACAAAGTGAGCTTAAGGCCAGCCTGAACTGCACAGTGAGACCCTGTCTCAAAAAAAGACAAAAAAAAAAAAAAAGATTGGCTCTTGACTCTCACTCAGGAGTGGGAAGGCAAATCACTTCAAGCTTCGTAGCAGGACAGAAGTTTGGAAAATTCCAGAGAGATACCAGAACAGAATCTTAAAAATCAATTATTGCATATGTAACTTGAAAAGGTATATACAGTTTTAACAGGCCAGAATAAAGAAAGAGAACATTGCCAGAAAAATAAAGTAAGGCACAAAAAGCATCAAATCAGAGTCAACATTTGGAAAATGGTAAACAGTACAGACAAGTTGCAGAGCAAACTCTTTACCCGAAAAATAGATTAGAAGCACATTCTGGGGAACAAACAGCAGTATGAAAAGATTACAGCAATAATTTCAGCAAGAAAAAGGCAAAAGAGTGATAACATGGAAGACTTCTCTGTAAGTAACAAAGTCAGCAAATTTAAAAATGAGCATGTTTAGAGAAACAATACCTTTTATAATAGCACCAGAGAAAATGAAAACCTTCAAATTCATCTAACTAAAGAAGTCAATGATCTTTTCAAAGAAAATTACAGTACTCTGAAAAAAGACATCATAGAGGATTTCAGAAGATGGAAAGATATTCCCTGCTCCTGGATAGGAAGAACCAACATCATGAAGATGGCCATACTCCCAAAATTGTTGTACTTAATGCAATCCTTATCAAAATGACACCAACATACCTGCCAGACCCAGAAAAAGCATCCTCAAAATTTATTTGGAACCAGAAAACACCTAAAACAGCAAGTGCAATCCTGGCCAACAAAGACAAGGCAGGAGGCATTACAATTCTTGACTGGAAATTTTACTGCAAGGCAATTGTGATAAAATTGGCATGCTATTGGTAAAGCAACAATCCTGAGGATCAATGGAATAGAGGCCTCCATGAACACATTAAAGAACCTAATCTTCCACAAATGACATAAATATGCTTACTGGAAGAAAGATAGCATCTTTAACAAATTGTGCTAGAAAAACTGGCTCCCTACATGCTGAAAAATAAAACTTGACCCAGGTCTATCACCATGCACTAAGCTGAAGTCAAAATGGATTAAAGATCTAAACATTAAAATAGAAACAATCTCCTGGAAGAAAAAGTAGGAGGAACTCTTGAAGTCATAGGGGCAGGCAAACAATTCATGAACAGAAATCAAATCACACGAGTAATACTTGAAAGAATTAAAAACTGGGACCACCTCTTATTGAGAAGTTTTTGCACATCAAAAGAAATTACCAAGTAAAGTATCATGTCATCTGCAAATAGTGATAATTAAACTTCTTCTTTACCTATTCTTATTCCCTTTATTTCTCCATCTTTTCTAATGGCTGTTGCTAAGGATTCCAAGACTACATTGAATAGGAGGGGTGATAGAGAACATCCTTGTCTTGTACCTGATTTAAGAGTAAACGATTTCAGTTTTTCCCCATTTAGGATTATATGAGCTTTTGGGTTGTCATAGATGGCTTCTATCAAGTTAAGATAAGAGTCCATCTATTCCAATTTTCTGTAGGACCTTGAACATGAGTGTTGGACTTTGTCAAAGGCTTTCTCTGCATCAATTGAGATGATCATGTGGTTTTAGATTTCAGTCTATTAATATAGTGTATTACATTTATAGATTTTTGAATACTGAACCATCCTTGCATCCCTGGGATGAATCCTACCTGGTCATGGTGTATGATCTTCTTGATGATTCGCTGTATTCTATTTGCCAGGATTTTGTTGAGTATTTTTGCATCTATGTTCATGAGGGAGATTGGCCTGTAGTTCTCCTTTTTGGTTGTGTCTTTCCCTGGTTTTGGAATCAGTATTATACTTGCCTCCAGAAATGATTGTGAGAGGACTATTTCCTTTTCAACTTCATTGAAGAGTTTGTGGAGTGTGGGGATTATATCTTCTATAAATTTCTTGTAGAATTCAGCTGTGAATCCATCAGGACCTGGACTTTTCTTTGTTGGTAGGCTTTTTATTACGTTTAGTATTTCGTTGGCTGTTATCAGCTTATTGAGAGTTGTTATATCTTCTTGATTCAGTTTTGGTAATTTGTACCTTTCGAGGAATCTGTCCATTTCTTCTCTGTCTTCTATTTTGTGAGCGTAAAGATTCTTGAAGTAACTATTGATAATCTTCTGAATTTCCGCTGGGTCTGTGGTGATTTCACCCTTTTCATTCCTTATCACTTGTACTTGAATTTTCCTTTGCCTCTTTTTGATGAGGTTGGCAAGAGGCTTATCAATTTTATTTAATGTTTCAAAGAACCAACTTTTTTGATTGTTGGATTCTTTGAACTATTTTCTTCATCTCAACTGAATTAATTTCTGCTCTAATCTTTATGATTTCTTCCCATCTTTGCACTCTGGGTTTTGTTTGCTCTTCTTTTTCTAGTTGTCAGAGGTGCAACAGATCAAAGTTGGAGAAATAGAAGAGCCACAGGGCCAGCCAACATTTTGGCTCTAACCTTTCAAGGTCAGCGAAGACTCAGGACATAGGAGAACCTGTACTGCAACATCATGAAACTCAGTTGAGCTCCAAATTTTCTGAACAAGGAGATTATGGAGCCACAGAAGAAAGAGACTGAAGTTCTATAGTGTCCCTGGGGAGAGTCACATGGAGAGAAAACACTCTCTCAAGCTCTCAGAGAGCAAACTGGTCAAGCATTGGCCGGGACTCATCCACATGGATGACATAGACAAAGGATCTACAGAATAAGGTACAGGACTACAAGATAAACCCTGAGGGGACTTCACTGACCTCATAAGAAACATAAAGTACATGTGTTGGTATATAAGTCTTGCTCTATCTAGGTCTTAACCATCCAGCGGAAAAGTATAAAAATGAGGTATACATTGCAGGGCCATAATATTAAGCTGAGCTGTAAATGGCTATGGTCGACAACTTCTTTAGGTAACTCACTATTGTAGCAGAATGCTGGACTGTGTTGGATTGCGTTGCTGAGGTCAAGCACCTAAGTTCGTTAAATGACAATGGAGTGCCTATCTCTGACAGGTGTAGACAAAGGAAGGGGTATAGAAAGGAAGAATCATGATGTGTATAGACAGTACAGTGGGGATAGATAACGCTGTGCTTCTACATAATTCTATGAGAGGCAAGATTTGCACTAATGGTGGTTGGACAGGATATTATATCAGCTTCTAGTACTATGGACAACCACTAGGAAAATAATAGAAAGTATTAATTATTGAATCTATGATGTAATTCAGTTATAAAAAATAAGATACGCAAACAGCTACATTCTCTTTCTTTACTGATAAGAGTCATATGCTATAATAATGTCTGTAAGTATAATATCATGTATGCACCTTCTATGATACCAAAACATTATGAAAACAGTTTGCAATGTATTAATTTATCAAATCCACCTTGTCAAGGTATCTTAAAACTGTCTCAATGATATTTGTACTCCAATAAAACAAAATAAAAAAATAAAAGAAAATTACCAACAAAGTGAAAAGAAAACACAGAAATTTCAAAAAAAATTCTAACTCATAAGCACTCAGACAAAGGTCTACTCTCTAGAATTTATAAAGAACTAAAAAACATTAGGGCCTCTAAATTTAAAGACCCAATCGAGAAATGGGCATCTGAGAGGAACACACTCTTCTCAGAGGACAAAATTAAAGAAATGAATAAATATATGAAAAAATGCTCTACATCACTAGCCATCCGTGAAATGCAAATAACACTGAGATACCATCTCACCCCAGAAAGAATGGCTATCATCAAAAAATCAACAAACAACAAATATTGAAGAGGCTGTGAGGAAAAAGGAACCCTTCTCCACTGCTGGTGGGAATATAGAGTGGTGCAACCATTATGGAAATCAATATGGAGACTCCTTTAAAATCTAGGACTGGAAATCCTATTCAAGCCAGCTATCCCCCTACTGGAAATTTTCCCAGAGGAACTGAACATGTCATATCATAGTGATATTTGTGTACCTGTGTTTATAGCAGCACAATTTGTAATGGCCAAATCTTGGAAATAACCAAGATGCCCATCACATGAGGAATGGTTGAAAAAGATGTGATGTTTTTATACAACAAGTATTGCTCAGCTATAAAGAATTATAAATTTGAAGGCTTCATATTTAAGTGGATGCCACTTGAAGATATAAGCGAAATAAACCTGACCCACACGTGTAAATATTGTATACTCTCCCAAGTATAAGTACTCAAAAGAAGAATTACAAACAGAAAGATATAACACAATTAAAAGGAAAGCAAGAACTTGAGGATTGGACAATGAGGACAGGGCAAGGAGAAAAGCTAGGAAACATGACAGGAGCAAAGCCATACATTTATACACACAAGATGAGTAAAGCAATGACCCTGAGAAACATCAGCAGGTTTTTGAAACTAGCAGTAAATTGGTAGGATTCTCACCCCGAATAACTATGCATGCTGATACCTATGAACCAAGCAACAAGGGCTGCACTTAGAATGCCTGTCATTCTGGTCTTCAAATATGTACTACTTGTCATGACATACCAATTATTACCATATTGTCTCTCAAGTAAACTTTTTTTTTAATTAAGGGCAAGAAATGAAAAAAAAAAAAGCGTAAAAAATGTTGCAGGAATCCTGCTACAATGCTATATATGGTTAGATTTCTAAGTTTCTATGTAAAAATATGTTTATTCCCATTTTTTTAATTATTTTTTCTTTATATTCTGTAGAGACTTAAAGTTCAACATAACAGTACTTGATGGAAAATACCTGTTCCATATTATGCCTAAGATGATTGATACTTAGCTAGTTAGGGTAAACTGAAATGCATATGTTACAGGGTAATAAGGTTCTCTTCTGGAGAGTTAACAACCTAAGTTTGTAGATCAAAAATTGGAGAAAAGGAAGGGCTGCAAGGTCAGCCAACATTTTGGCCCTAGCCTTTCAAGGTCACTGAGGACTCAGGACACAGAAGAACCTATACTGTAACATCCTGTAACTCACTTGTGTCCCCAAATATTCTGATCACAGAGATTATAGGGCCACAGAGGAAAGTGATTATGATGTAAAGTGTGCCTAAGAGAATCACATGGAGACAAAATAATGTCTCAGGCTCTCCCAGAGAGCATGTTGGTCAAGTAATGGCCGTGCCTCATCCACAAGGCTGATCGCAAAGGATCTACAAAGTGCGGTACAGGGCTACAGGATAAATCCTGAGAGTACCTGACTAACCTTACCAGATACAAAAGTTACATTTCTTGTTATATGGGTCTTGTTTTATCTTGGTCTTAGCCACCCAACAGAAAAGTATAAAAACGAGGTATATAAAATAAAGCCATATTAATATACTGAGCTGTGAAAGACTCAAGTCAACAACTTCTAAGGATAACCCACTATTGAAGACTGTTGGACTGTTTTTCTGAATTCATGCACCTACAGTGTTTAGATACCAATGGAATACCCTTCTCTGACAGGACTAAACAAAACAGGATACAAAGGATGGACCATTTTGTATTTGTACATATAGAATAGTCAGGATAGATACACAGCCACTCTCGCTTAATGCAATGAGTAGAAAAAAAATTCAATGAGTAGAAAGATTTG
This sequence comes from Ctenomys sociabilis, assembly GCA_004027165.1. Taxonomy (NCBI): domain Eukaryota; kingdom Metazoa; phylum Chordata; class Mammalia; order Rodentia; family Ctenomyidae; genus Ctenomys; species Ctenomys sociabilis. Next base: position 13,316 of record PVKA01005258.1, read on the forward strand.
TATTAATAGTATTTGGACAGGATAGCCTGTCTGCTTCTTATACTATGGATAACCACTAAGAAGATAACAATGTATAATGTATTAATTATTGAAACTGTCCAATTAATCAGTTTTGAAACTGTCTCATTTCTATTTGTTTCTCAATAAAATAAAAATAAAAAACAAAAATGAGCTTGTATTAGCAAAGAAAAATCATCCCTGTACCACCCACTTTTGCCCTATAGTCCATAGGTTAGCAAATTATGAAATATAAGCAAAATACAGCCCACCACTTGTTTTTTTTCACCACTTGTTTTTGTAAATAAAATTATGTTGGAAAACAGCCACACCTAGTCATTTATGCATTGTCCAAGATACCAAAGAATATATATACCAAGATACCAAGAATGTATATACTGTATATCTCTACATTAGCAATGACTGTATGTCCCACAAACATAAAACATTTACCTTCTAGACCTCTACAGAAAAAAGAAGTCTATACTTGTTCTAACCCATACCCCACTTAAGCCACTATTGTAGTAGTGCTGGGCTAATATTAAGATTGTATTAATCAGACATGATGGTACACAGCTCTAATTCTACTACTTGGGGTCCTGAGGCAGGAGGATTGCAGTAGGTTCAAAGCCAGCCTGGACCATTTTGAATTTAAGACCACCCTGAACTACATAGTGAGATCCTGTCTGTGGGGAAAAAAGATTATATAGATATGTCATGATTGGTCAGTTTTCAAGATTATCCTTTTACCTCATATTGTAACTGAAACTTTGGTTCTTAACTGTTTTCCTCTTTCTTCCCTCCTTCACCTGACACTTTCCTCTCCCCACACAAATACACATTTTTATCAGTAGTCAGTGTTTACACCATCATGACTACATCAATATTCTTTATTGCTAAACTAGAAAATGTAAAGTAACACATTGCTGTACCTGTAAAAATGTCTGATTTTTGAAGTTAACAATTATTATTTGTTTCAATGGCTTATTTTTTTCCCAAGTTCACCACATTTGTCGGCTACCAATTTTTCCTCAAATATTAAAATACGCCTAATACTTGTTTCTATTTATTCCCCTCAAACCCTGGCCACAGACCTACGTATTTTTTCCGCCAATCGGCACTGGCTGCTTTCAAGGTCTAGTGGCCTGGTGCTTTTTTTGAACTTTTATCTGCCCTCGCATACTGAATCATCTACTTCCTGTATCCTAATCTTTCTCTTTACTAATCATCTTTTTTTAAATTAAAGTTCATCTTCCAAAAGCTTTCTATGAAGGTACACGATACACAACTTTTTAATTTTGCCAGGTTTAATCTTTCTTACAATTCTATATTATATGCTGACTGATAATCTGGTCTGAACAGAGTAACAGACACGATTTTCTCACAATTGTGAAAGCACTGTCCCACTAGCTTCTACCATCCAGTGTTACTGCAAAAATCTAATGCTCTGCTGACTTTTTCATCCTCTATGATGTGCCTTTATGTTTTCTTTTGTTTCACATTCTACAAAAAGCTTGGAAGATCCAAAAAAAACTCCACCAAGGAGCTACTAGAATACACAATTTCAGTACCATAGCAGGATATAAAGTTGGTACCCAAAAGTCAATAGAATTCCTCTACGAAAATAACATATGCACTGAGAGAGAAATAATACCTTTCACAATAGCATCACAGAAAACGAAATACTTAGGAATTAATCTACCAAAAGAAATAAAAATTGAGACCAACTTGTCCGGCAACTTCCAGGAGCCCCTGCCCCCAAGTCCATCGAGCAAGTGGGAATTTTTCCTTATCTCCTTCCGCCCGAAACACGCGAGCCGGGTTCAGTGAATATGTGGGAAAGCTTTTGGCTTCCCCCACCCCCAGCTCTGCATCAGCCGGAGTCCCCGACCCCAAGACTTCCCAGCGAGCCAGCGGTCCAACTGAGACATCCCAGACTGACTTGCCCCCCACAACTACTCGAAACCCATGCCCCCAAGCCCATCTAGCAAGTGGGAATATTTCCAACTTTCTCGCCACCCGCAAGCCAGGTTCCGTGAATGTGTGGGAGAGCCTTTGGCTTCCCCAACGCGCGCTCTGCATCATCTGGAGCCCCAGCCCCCAAGACCTCCGAGCAAGGGAGCAGACGGCCTGAGACACCCCAGACTGACTTGCACGGAAACTCCCAAGAGTCCCTGTCCCGAAGCCCGCCTAGCTAGTGAGAATTTCTCCGAATCTCCCGCCACACGAAGCACCAATGGCGCCCTGGTGAGTGTGTGGGAGAGCTTCTGTGCTCCCCAGTGCTCCCTGAACACAACAGACGGGAACCACAGGCTCACAGTCGTACTAGAAGAGCTGCTGCCAAAAAGAACTGAACACAACAGCTAGATCCAGGCCAGACAAAACTGGATAAGCTCAAATTTAATAGACTGGCACCCTAATCTAATTACACGCTAAGGTCGAAACTGCACCAAAGGTTTACAGTAAAGGTCAGAGATCAGTGCTACATGAAATGACAAAGAGGAGAAAAATGCATTCTCAGGCCTTGAATCCACCAATAAGGGCAGGGGACACTAGCTCAGCTGAAATGAATGAATTAACAGAGGCGGAAGCAAAGAAACAACAGCAAAAAGGTATAGAGGAACTCAGACTACAATTAATGCCTGAAATAAAAAAAATAAATTTTTTAATACATACCATCTTAAGTAATGAATCCAATCCTGAAACAGATGGGGGAAACCCAATGCCAACGGAGAACAAGTGCAGAGCACATTATTCCAGCTGAAACGTATGAATAAACAGTGTTGCAAGCAAAGAAACAACGGCAGAAAGATTCAAAGCAGAAATACTTTCTGAAATAAAAAAAGAATTCTTTGAAATCATAGCATCTAAAGTAGAGAAACAATTCATATAGAGTAAACCCAATTTGGAAAACACTCTGCAGTAAAAGAATTAACAGCTACCTCTAAAGAAGACATTGATTAAAAAAAAAAATAGAGGCGATCAGAAATATGATGGATCCGGGAATGAGCAACAGAAAAGAAATAGAACATGTGACACTGTCAAAGAGATACAGAAGAACTTAAAAATCACAATCACGAGTCTACAAAACAGTTTGAGTGAAAGCGAAGACAGTTTCAGATCTTGAAGACACTGGCGCAGCTAGTGAAAATATGAAAAAAGATCTCTTAAAAACAACGAAGACGCAGGAAAAAATAATCCATCATCTACAAGATGATGCCAGGATGAACAATGTGAGATTAATTGGCATCAATGAGAAAGAAGCTGTCAATACAAATGATATAAAAAGAATATGGGCAGAATAGCAGAAAACTTCCCAAATAAATATCTGGAGACAGGTATTATACTGATTCGAAGCATAATGAATGCCAAATAACTTCAACCCATCTAAAAACACATCGAGACATACCATAGTCAAGATCCCAGAAATCCAACACAAGAATAACACACTGAAAGCTGCTAGAGAGAAGCAGATCACATTAAAAGGAAAACCCATCAGAATTACAGCCAACTTCTCTACACAAACCATGAAGGCAAGGAGAGCATGGAGCAGTGTACTTCAAGTCCTCTATGAAAACAAATTCCAGCCCAGACTACTATACCCTGCAAAACTCTCTTTCAAGTTTGATGAAGAAGTGAAATACTTCCATGACAAAGAACAAATAAAGAATTTCACGATGACAAAGCCAACCCTACACAGACTACTGAAAGACGTTCTAGAGAGGGGCAAAATGATCAGAACTCCAACAAGAACAGAAGAAACCCACTATATAGGGCAAACAAACACAGGATAAAAAGGAGTAAACAATAGCAGGTAAATAATATGTCAATCATAAGTCAACACATTTCCATTATAACCATCAAGGTAAATGGACTCAATTCACCAATTAAATAGACTGGCACAGTGGATTAGGAAACAAAATCCAACAACATGCTGTATACAAGAAACACACTTAACTCAAAAAGAGATTCATAGGCTCAAAGTCAAAGGATGGAAAACAATACTACAAGCCCCAGCACCTCAGAAAAAAGCAGGAGTAGCAAATATGTTCTCAGATAATATCAACTTCAAACCAAGAAGGATCAAACGACACAAAGAAGGCCACTACATATTGGCTAGGGGGAAAATTCAAGAGGAAGAGGTAACACTCATAAATATCTATGCACCAAACACAGGAGCACCCAACTATGTAAGACAAATCTTAATGGACATGAAAAACGTAATATCCAAGACCACAATCTTAACAGGAGACTTTAACACCCCCTTATCTCAAAAAGATAGGTCAACCAGACAAAAAATTAACAAAGAAGTATCAGAACTGAAACAGAGCTTGGAACAAATTGACCTGGTGGACATACACAGAGTGTTTCACCCAACCACAGATAAATATAAATTTTTTTAGCTGCACACAGGTAACTTTAGGGGCTGAGGAGATGGCTCAGTGGAATAAAAGCTTCCCGGGCAAGCACAAAGGCCTGAGTTCAATCCCCGGTTCTGCAAAAAAAAAAAAAAAAAAAAAAAAAAAGAATCCAAACACAGGTAACTTTCTAAAATAGACCACATACTAGTCCATAGGTCATACTTACGTGCCTGCAAGAAAACAGAAATAATCCCATGCATATGATCCCACCACAGTGCAGTGAGCCTGGAAATAAACGACAAAAGAAACCAGAAAAACCCGCTAAATTCATGGAAATTAAAAAACACCCTACTTGGCAATAAATCAGTCACAGATGAAATTAAACAAAAATTCAACAATATATACAATTCAATGAAAATTCAACCACAGCTTACTGGAATTTATGGGATGCGATGAAAGCAGTTCTCAGAGAGAATACATACCTATGAACTCACACATTAGGAAAACAGAACAGGAACCAATAAATACCCTAATGTTACACCTCCAACATCTAGAAAAGGAAGAGCAAACCAAACCCACAGCGAAAGAAAAGAAGAAATAAAGATTACAGCAAAAATTAATTCAATTGAGATAAAGAAAACAGTTCAAAGAATCCACAAATCAAAAAGCCAGTTCTTTGAAAGACTGAATAAAGTGGATAAGCCCCTAGCCAATCTCATCAAAAACAGGAAAGAAAAAATTCAAATACAAGCAATGAGGAATGAAAAGGGTGAAATCCCCACAGCCTCTGTGGAAATTCAGAAGATTATCAATAGCTACTTCGAGAATCTTTATGCTCACAGAATAGAAGACACAGAAGAAATGGACAGATTCCTCGAAAGGTACAAATTACCAAAACTGAACCAAGAAGATATAAAAACTCTCACCAAGCCAGTAATAGCAAAACAAATATGAAACATAACAAAAAGCCTGCCAACAAAGAAAAGTCCAGGTCCTGAGGGATTCACAGCAAATTCTACAAGAAATTTATAGAATATATAATCCCTACACTCCATAAACTCTTCAATGAAATTGAAAACGAAGCAGTCCTCCCAAAATCATTTCTGGAAACAAGTATTACACTGATTCCAAAACCAGGGAAAGACACAACCAAAAAAGAGAACTACAGTCCAATCTCAATCATGAACATAGATGCAAAAATCCTCAATAAAACCCTAGCAAATAGAAAGCAGAAATAATATCAAGAACATCATACACCATGACCAGGTAGGATTCATCACAGGGATGCAAGGATGGTTCAATATTCAAAAATCTGTAAATGTAACACACTATATTAATAGACTGAAATCCAAAAACCACATTAATGCAGAAAAGGCTTTTGACAAAGTCTAACACTCATCCATGCTCAAAACCCTACAGAAAATTGGAATAGATGGCCTCTACCTGAAATTGATAAAAGCCATCTATAACAACCCAATGGCTAATATAATTCTAAATGGGGAAAAACTGAAATATTTTACTCTTACATCAGGTACAAGACAAGGATGTCCTCTATCACCCCTCCTATTCAATATACTTTTGGAATCATTAGCAACAGCCATTAGAAGGAGAAATAAAAGGAATAAGAATAGGTTAAAAAAAAAGGGGGGGGCAGGGAAATGGCTCAGTAGAATAAGCACTTCCCTGGCAAGTGCAAGGGCCTGAGTTCAATCCCTGGTTCCACTAAAAAAAAAAAAAAAAAAAAAAAGAATAGGTAAAAAAGAATTTAAATTATCACTATTTGCAGATGTCATGATATATTACTTGGAAGACCCAAAAAATTCTACCAAGAAGTTACTGGAATTGATACGGAAATTTAGTAGCATAGCAGGATAAAAAGTCAATACTCAAAAGTCAATAGCTTTCCTCTACACAGATAAGCAACACACTGTAGAGGAAAACTATAGAAACAATACTTTTTACCACAGCATCACAGAAAAAGAAGTAGCGTGGAATTCGCTTAACCAAGGAAGTCAAAGATCTTTTCATCAAAAATTACAACACCCTAAGAAAAGAGATTATAGAGGATTTCAGAAAATAGATATTCCCAGCTCCTGGATAGGAAGAACTAACATCATGAAGATGGCCATACACACAAAATTGTTGTACAGATTTAATGCAATCCCTATCAAACTGCCAACAACATACCTCCCAGACCTAGAGAAATTGTTCCTAAAATTTATTTAGAACCAGAAAATATCTAAAATAGCAAAGGCAATCCTGGCCAACAAACACAAGGCAGGAGGCATCACATTTCCTAACTTCAAATTATACTACAACACCACTGTGATAAAACCAACATGGTATTGGCAACAAAATAAAAATGAGGATCAATGGAATAGATTAGAAGATATAGAGGCCTCTGCAAACACATTCAGCAACCTGATCTTCTACAAAGGGGCCAAACACGCTTACTGGAAGAAAGATAGCCTCTTTAACAAATGGTGCTGAAAAAACCGGCTTTCTACAGGCCAAAAACTGAAACTTGACCCATCTGTGTCACCATGCACTAACCTAAAGTCAAAATGGATTAAAGATCTAAACATTAAAACAGAAACACTCAATCTCCTGGAAGAGAAAGTAAGAGGAACCCTTGAAGACATAGAGGTAGGCAAAGAATTCATGAACAAACATGTATTCACATGGGAAACCTTGAAAGAATTAACAACTGGGATCAACACTTCTTGAGCAGTTTTTGCACGTCAAAAGAAATTGTAAACAAAGTGAAAACACAACCCACAAATTTCGAAAAAAATCCTAATAAGCACTCAGACAAAGGTCTGCTCTCTAGAATATATAAAGAACTGAGATATATTAGGGCCCTCAAATTTAAAGACCCAATTCACAAATGGGCATCTGAGATGAACACACACTTCTCAAGAGGACAAATTTAAAGAAGTGAATAAATATATGAAAAAATGCTCCACATCGCTAGCCATCTGTGAAATGCAAATTAAAACAGCACTGAGATACAATCTCACTCCAAAAATAATATCATAAGGAAATCAACCAACAACAAATATTGAAGAGGTTGTGCGGAAAAGGGAACACTTCTCCGCTGCTGGTGGGAATGTAGACTGGTGCAACCATTGTGGAGATCAGTGTGGAGACTCCTCAAAAGAGTGGGACTGGAAATCCCATTCAAACCAGCTATTCCCTTACTGGGAATTTTCCCAGAGGAACTGAAAACATTTTATCATAGTGATATATGTGTACCTATGTTGATAGCAGCAGAATTTGTGATAACAGCAAAATCTTGGAAACAACCAAGACATTCGTCACATGAGGAATGGTTGAAAAAGATGTGGTATTTCTATATAATGGAGTATTACTCAGCTATAAATAATGATAAACTTGAAGCATTTCTATTGAAGTGGATGCCACTTGAATATATACTCATAAATGAAATAAACCAGACACACGTGTGCAAATATCGCATAGTCTCCCTAGTATAAGATGGGAAAAGAAGAAATACAAATGGAAATGTACAACACCAACTAAAAAGAACTTAGTCAGATAATTAGGGAAAACTGAATGGCATATACTGCAGGGTACTAATCAGCTTTTCTTCTGAATGGTTAGCAACCTAAGTTCACAGATCAAAATTGGAGAAATAGAAGAACCACAAGGTCAGCCAACATTTTGGCTGTAGCTTTTCAAGGTCAATGAAGACTCAGGACATAGGAGAACCTGTACTGTAACATCATGGAACTCAGTTGTGCCCCAAGTTTTCTGATCAAGGAGATTATAGAGCCACAAAGGAATGTGATACATGATGTATAGTGTGCCTGGGGAGAAAATTTCTCTCAAGATCTCACAGAGGGCAAACTGGTCAAGCAATGGCCATGATTCATCCACATGGCAGACACTGACAACAGATCTACAGAGTGAGGTACAGGATTATAAGATAAACCCTGAGGGGATTTGACTGACCTCATCAGAAACAAAAGCTACACTTTTTGTTATAGAGGTCTTGCTCTATCTCAGTCTTAAGCATCCAACAGAAAAGTATAAAAATGAGGTATGTTACATGGGGCCATAATAATAAGTTGAGCTGTAAATGGCTAGAGTTAGCAACTTCTTCAGGTAACTCACTATTATTGTGGAATGCTGGACTGTGTTGGATTGTGTTGCCAAGTTCAGGCACATAAATTGGTTTAATGATAATGGAGTCCCCATCTTTGACAGGTCTAGACAAAAAAAGGGGAATACAAAGGAAGAACCATGATGAGTTTGTATAAACAGTACAGTTAAGATAAATATGCAGTACTTCTGCATAATTCTATGAGAAGCAAGATTTGCATCAACAGTGGTTGGACAAGATATTATGTCGCCTTCTAATATTATGGACAAGCACTAGGAAGACAACAAGGTAGAAAGTAATAATTATTGAATCTGTGATATTAAAAAAATAAGATAAGTATACAGCTATACTCTTTTTTTTTTTTCTGTCTTTTTGAGACAGGGTCTCACTATGCAGTTCAGGCTCGCCTCAAGCTCACTTTGTAGCTCAGGCTGGTCTCGAACTCACAACAAGCCTCCTGCCTGAGCCTCCCGAGTGCTGGGATTACAGGCATGAGCCCGGCTTACAGCTATACTCTTAATTCACTGATTAGTGACATCTGCTATAATAGTGTCTGTAGGTATAATATCATGTATGCACTTTGTACGATACCAAAACATTATGAAAACAGTTTTCAATGTATTAATTATCGAATCTGTTCTGTTAATTTGTCTTGAAACTGTCTCAATGCTATTTGTTCTTCAAAAAAAAAAATGTAAATGTATGTTTAAAAAAAAGTAATACACATACATGAGGGACAATAAAAACAAAATGTAGCAGGATTATACAGCTACAATGTTGAATATGCTTTGATTTCTAAATATCTGTGTAAAAAATATGTAATTTTTTTTTTTTTTTTTTTGAGGAACAAAGGATGGAACTCAGGCCCCTGCGCTTGCCAGGGAAGCACTTATTCCAATGAGCCATCTCCCCAGTCCCTGTAATTTTTTTTCTAATTATTCTATAGAGTTTAAAATTTTAGAACATCTATGGTTATTGGAAAATAGCAGTTTCATTTTATGTCTAAGGTATGTGATACTCAGACAGATAGTGATGTTAAGCTTAACTGCCCTGTTACAGGATAAGAATACCAGTAAACTTCTCTCCTGAATATTTAACAACTAAAGTTTGCAGACCAAAAATCAGACAGATGGAATAAAAAGACAGTCAATATTTTGGCCCTAGCCCTTCAAGGTCAGTGAGGACTCAGTACATAAGACACAGCAGATATCTCTACTGTGACATCCTGCAACTAAGTGGTGTCCCAAATTTTCTGATCAAGGAGATTTTGGGGCCACAGAGGAAAGTGATCAACAATGCATAGTGTGCTGAAGGAGAGTCATATGGAGAGAAAACATTCTCTCAGGCTTTCACATACAGCAAATTGGTCAAGCAATGGCTGTGACTCTCCACAAGGCTGACATTGACAGAAGATCTGTGAGGTGTTGTACAGGTTCCAGAGTAAATTCTAAAGGGATTTGACAGATTTAATCAGACAGCAAAAGTTACATTTCTTATTATATAGGTCTTGCTTTATCTTGGTCTTAACCATCCAGCAGAAAAATGTAACCACAAGGTATAATAATATATTAATACACTGAGCTGTAAAAGGCTCAATCCAACAACTTCAGACAATTGCCAGTTGTGCTGGTAACTCACTACTATTATGGACTATTGGATTTTATTGGGTTATTTTGCTGAGATAAAATATGAAAAGACCCTTTAAAGACTTCTCCGAATACAGCTTCTCTAACATCAATGGAACACCCATTTCTGACAAAACAAAAAAGGGATATAAAGAAAGGACTTCTTTTGTAGTAAAACACACACACACACACACACACACAGAAAGAAAGAAAAGAGAAAAAAGAAAAAAAAAAGGAGGGGCCAGGGAGATGGCTCAGTGAAATAAGTGATTCCCTGGCAAGTGCAAGGGCCTCACTTCGATCCCTGATTCACAAAAAAAGGAAAAAAGATAATACTAAAGAAACTAGAAAGCAGAAAAACCACAACAAAAACAAAGAGCCAATAAACTAAAGAAACAGATAGCTCAGTAAAATAAGTGCTTGCCTGGCAAGAGCAAGAGTCTGAGTTCAATCACTGATTCTGCAAAAAAAAAAAAAAAAAAAAAAAAAAAAGAAATAGAACCTTGGAAAGAAAAAAAAATAATATATATTTTAAAACAACACCGAAATACAATGGAATTCTGTGTGTGTGTATGTGTGTGTGTGTGTGTGTGTATTTAAGACAGGATAGATACACAGCTACTTTTAATTCAATAAGAAGAAAGGTTTGTACTAATGTTTTTAGACAAGATATCATCTCTACATCTTATCCTCTGAATAACTACTACAAAGACAATATGCAACATTAATTATTGTAACTGTTCTACTAACCTCTTCTGAAACTTTCATTGCTATTTTTTTCTCATTAAAATGAATAAAAAATTTTTTGAAAAAAGCTTTTAGGATCTTTACTTTAAGTCGAGATTTCTTAAATTTCAGAGCAGGACTTGCTAGACTTGGCTCATTCCTTATGCTGAATACCTTAAGAGTATTTTCAGTGTGGAAACATATGCCCATCAATAATAGGAAAATTTCTCACAGTTTTTTGATAATTTCTTTTGTTGTTTTTTTTTATTTTTATCCATTGTCTGTTGTCATAACAGTGCTAGATAACAAACTACCAAACATTCAGTGGCATAAAACAAGTATCACCTATAAGTATTCTGAAGTCTACCAGCCAGTAAGACAATCCCTCTGACTGCACTGGACATGGCAGTTCTTTCTGGTATTGAAGGGACTTCCTTCCCATACATATCTGTGGCAGATATTACCTGAATCAAAATCACAATAGTTTGGAGCCCTACTCCATGAGCCTCATTCTCAATCACATTTTCATGATAATCACAGGTTCCAAATAGGAAGCAGTAATGTACTCTCATTAAGTCTCTATTGTATCCAGATTTCTACATGCCCAAGTGACATAATCCAATCCAAGAACCAGTGTTGGAAGATACCAAAGAATGTATATACTTGGATTACACAAGGAATTCATATTGATCAGATCTTCAATTTACTGAATTCATCCTCTATTTTTCTTTCCAAGGTTTTATTTTTTTGGTTTATTTGCTCTTTGTTTTTGTTCTTGTGGTTTTTCTGCTTTCTAGTTTCTTCAGTATTATCTTTTTCCTTTTTTTTTTTTTTTGTTTTTCTAAAGAGAATAAAAAATAATAGACAAAATATCAGAAACAACACAAAACTTTGAAAAAACAAAGTTAAGAATTCAACAACAGTTGTTATATTAAACATTGTTGTCTTCAAAGTAGTTGCTCAGAGTACCAGATTTAAGCATGTAAAATTGTTAAAAATAAAAATTTTAAGGCTATGAAGATAGCTCAGAGGTCTAAGCTTCTGCGCCTCAAACACAAAGATCTGGGTTTAATGCCCAATACCACATGCCATGCTGACCCCAGAACCCCAGGCATGCCATGTTGCCCACCAAAACAGGGAGCAGTGACACACACCTGTAATCCCAGCACTGGGAAGGCTGGGGCAGGATCACTATGAGTATCAGCTGTATAGTGAGACCCTGTACCAAATAAATAATGATTTTTTTTTAAATTAAAATAAAAAAATTAAGTACTAACTGCTCCCTTCAAAAAAACTAATAGAAATTAATAGTACAATCATCTTAGCTATCCTTTGTATACACATGTGTGTTTTTCCCCTTCCTCGTTTTCTTTCCTTTCTCCTTTCCCTCATCACAATCACTTTTATTTTGAGTAATGTCTTTCCCTTTTACTGTATCTATTGCACCTTTCAGATTATTTACTATGAGAGATAAGAGAAGCAAAAGGAGTAAGAATTGGAAAGGAAGAAGTTAAATTATCATTATTCACAGATGACATGATACTCTACATGGAAGACCCAAAAAGCTCTACCAAGAGACTCCTAGAATTAATAAACAAATTCAGAAGTATAACAGGATACAAAGTCAACAGCCCAAAATCAGTAGCATTCATATATACAAATAACAGACTCACTGAGACACAATATAGAGAAACTACACCCTTCACAATAGCGCCCCCCAAAATGAAATATTTATGAATCAATCTAACAAAGGAAGTAAGACTTATACAGTGAAAATTACAGTACTCTGAGAAAAGAGATCTAAGGGGATTTCAAAAGATGGATAAGTATTCCTTGCTCCTGGATAGGAAGAACCAACATTGTGAAGATGGCCGTACTCATAAAACTGTTATACAGATTTAATGCAACCCCAATCAAAATACCATTAGCATACTTCAGAGATCTAGAGAAAACACTCCTAAAATTCATTAGGAACCGGAAAAGACACCAAAAATAGCAAAGGCAATCCTGGTGAACAAAGGCAAGGCAGGAGACATCACAATCCCTGACTTGAAGAACTTATACTACAAAGGTACTGTGATAAAAATCAGCATGTTACTGATTAAAAGATCTGAGGATCAATGGAACAGATTAGAAGATGCAGACACAACTACAAACTCTGACATCTTATCTTTGACAAAGTGGCAAATAATGTTCACTGGGAGAAAGATAGCCTCTTTAAAAACTAGCTATCCACATGATAAAGGTTTAAAGTAGACCCATGCCTATCACTGTGCACTAGAGTAAAAATGGTTTACAGATCTAAATATTAAAACAGAAACACTAAATCTACTGAAAGAGAAAATAGGTAGATTTCTTGAAGACATAGGGGTAGGCAGAGAGTTCATGAACTAAAATCAAACTTCAGGGGAAAGAAATCAACAACTAGGATCTCATACCACTGAGAAGTTTTTGCACATCAAAAAGAAATCAACAGAATGAAAACAAAACCCACAAATTGGGGGAAAAAAATCTTAGCCAACAGTCCCTCAGACAAAGGACTTCTCTATCTAGAACATATAAGGAATTATGGGCTGGCCATATAATATAGCTCTGTGAACTAAAGTGCCTGTTTAGGCAGAGCGCAGCAGCCACGGTTCGATCCCTGGCATGCCATGCCAGTACACTGAGACAGCAACTGAGACTGGGCATGGTGGCACACGCCTGTAATCCCAGCTTTTGGGAGGCTGAAAACAGGAGGATCACTACAAGTTCAATCAGCATGTATTAATTCTGCTTTTCAAATAATCTGAAGAAAGTCACAAAAGCTTGAGGAAAGTAGGAAGCAGAATTTGAACAATATGGCAAGGTCAAAAGAGTGAAGTTTTCTGGCTGTTCGCCTGAAAAAATATAAACCATAGCAGGAATACACAAGCAAAGATTTGAGGAGAGAACGAAAGTGTGAAAAGAAACATTAAAGGATAATTTTTAAATGCCTAGAGAAAAAGGAAGGATATGCAACCATGAGCACAAGTGAAAACATACATTTACTTTGACAGACAAGAAGGGCATATTTATGGGGCAGAAGTCCAAGGAGAAAAAAATAATAGAGGTGGAAAGATACACTGGAGAAATTTCTTCTAAAAAGCTCATGACCAAATGTCCTAATCTCAGCTACATAAGAAACGAGGTTATCTGTAGACTATCCATGAATGGAATAGTAGAAAACGCTACAGAAACAGTAGAAAACACTTAAGGAGAGCAGAAAATGCTTAAAAGCTGCTCTGGTAAATGTAACAAGGAGTTTATAGGAGGTTTTATTTATTCACTTAAGCAATAGCAGGATGGAAAAAATCCAGATAAAGCTACCATGAATTTGCAAGGTCTCACTTTGAACAAAATATGCTTTTAGAGAACATATATTGTTTTTCCCCATAGTGACTATATATCAGTGTCACAGTTGTTCAGTGAGTATGAGATATATGATGACAAGACAATCAGTATGTAATAACCCCCCTAAATTATAAAATCCTAAGCCTCTATTTTACTTGAAGGATTTTTTTCAAAGTTTACACATGTCTATTTTATTTCACTTTGAGTATACACTCTAGTTGCATACATTTACCTATAAAAGCCTTGTTCAACTTTTTTTACAGATAAAAAACACCCATTGTATAAAACATAACACATCTTTTTATCCACTCCTCGGTTGATGGACATTTGAAATGTTTCCAAGATTTAGGTGTGACAAATTGCATACGATAAACATGGGTGCACATATATCACTGTGGTATAATGTTTTCATTTCTTCTGGAAAAATACCCAGAAGGGGAATAGCTGGGTCAAATAGGAATTCTGAGCCTAGTATTTTTAGGAACTTCCACAATGATTTGCACAGAGGTTGTGCCAGTCTCCATTCCCATCAATAATGGAAAAGAGTTACTATTTATTCCCCACAGCTCTCCACCATTTGTTATTATTGTTTTTTTGTTTTTTGGTTTTGGGTTTTTTGTTTTTTTTTTTTTTCTGTCTTTTTGAGACAGGGTCTCACTATGCAGTTCAGGCTGGCCTCGAGCTCACTTTGTAGCTCAGGCTGGTCTCAAACTCAGAACAAGCCTCCTGCCTCAGCCTCCCGAGTGCTGGGATTACAGGCATGCGCCACCACGCCCGGCTTATTTGTTATTATTGTTGTTATTTGTTATTGTTATTGTCTTTACGATAGCCATTCTTTCAGGGGTGAGATAAAATTTCAGTGTTGTTTTAATTTCCACTGTTCAAATGATCAGTGATGTTGAACACTTTTTCATATATATTTTTACTATTTGCATTTCTTCTGAGAATTTTGTGTTCATCTCAGATACCCATTGTTGGACTTGATCTTTGAATTCTGGACCTGATTTTTTTATTATTTTTTTATTTTTTTATTAATTTTATTGAGAGACTAATGAGACAGTTTCAAAATCGATTAGTATGACACTTACAATAATTAATACATTGCATATTGTCGTCTTTATAGTGGTTATTCATAGTACAAGATGAATAACCCCTTTTTCTGTATAGTTTTGTCAGAGATGGGTATTCCATTGTTATTTAAATATTGTAGGTGCGTGAATGCTGCAAAATAATCCAACATAGTCCAGTAGCCCATAACAGTGGTGGGTTATCTGTAGGACTGGCAATGTCAAAATCTGTTGATCTGAGCCTTTTACAGCTCAGCATATTACTTTTTGTACTTCGTTTTTATACTTTTCTGCTAGATGGTTAAGACCAAGATAAAGCAAGACCTACATAACAAGAAATGTAACTTTTGTACTTGACAAGGTCAGTCATATCCTCTCAGGATTTACTTTGAAACCCTGTACTACAGTTGTAGATCCTTTGTCAGTGTCAGCCATGTAGATGAGTCACAGCCACTGCTTGACCAATTTGCTCTCTGTGAAAGCCTGAGAGAATGTTTTCTCTTCATGGGACTCTCTTTAGGCACACTCTATATCATCGATCACTTTCCACTGTAGCCCCATAATCTCCTTGAACAGAAAGGCTGGGACACCACTGAGTTACAGGATGTTACAGTACAGGTTCTCTTGTGCCCTGAGTCCTCACTGACCTTGAAAGGCTAGGACCAAAATGTTGGCTGTCCTTACAGCCCTTCTTTTTCTCTAATTTTTGGTCTGAAAACTTAGGTTGTTAACCGTCCAGAAGAGAAGCTTATTGTTATTACTGTATAGCCTAGGCTGTTGAGCTTAACCTCACCATCTGTCTGAATATCAATACCTTAAGGAATTTTTTATTTTACTTTTTTTAAAATGAAATTAAACCAAAAAAGTAGTAACTTTTCAATCAAACAATATTTCAACATTTATTCCTTGCTATTTACAGACTAATAAAACCCTAACTCAAAGCTACTTAGACCTTCTGAATGCCTCAAAATTGCCTATCTCCTTTCTCCACTTTCTCGCTCCATCTGAAACAGCTCATATTTCCATGCATACTAGTTCACATTTACAAACACAAAAGCTGCTAAGTCTTGGAATTTATTTCATCTCTGCCAACCAGTGTTCACAACTAGGTTACTTTTGTTACTGGTTCATTTTTTAATTCAGATGAACAGACATAACATTTACAGAGCTCCTTTTAGTCACGGTTCCCCCACCTTTTTTTTTTTTTTGCCAGAATCAGCCACTGTATTCATATACCTCTGAAGCATTAGTTTTCCAGGCAATTCTGCCACCTAGGCACTGAAATCTAGATGTGGGTAGTAGTAGTAGCAGTAATAGTAGTAGTAGTAGTAGTAGTAGTAGTAGTAGTTGATGTTGTTACTGTTTTGTTTTGCTTTGTTTTTCTGACATCTGGGACATGGATCTGGGATGCTGTAATCCCATAATACAAAGAACACTTTCATCCTGCCACCAACAAAGAAGCCCAAATGTCATCAGAGGTAAGACTGAGAAGTTCTGCTCAAAAGCTACTTCATTCATATTCTAACAGTTCAACAATCAAGTAAGATAGGCCCAAGAGCTGTAGCTCACTCTCTTCTCCATTCAGATCTCTTGGGTCCCCAGATCCTTTGAGATTTTGCCTTTCCTTCAACAATGCTGTGATAAACAGATCCTCAGATCCTTAGCTCTCTCCAAACATCTCACACATAGACACTATTACCTCTGTGTACTTCCAAAACCACCCAGGCTTGTTTCTCACCATGGAAAATGAGAGACCTTTAATCCCTTATTTTCTGGGTCTGGATGTTTACAGAGTCTGGCCTCCAACTCAGGGTAAGTAATCTCAGTCATGTATTGTTCCCCATGCCCCAGGAAGACAATATGGCTTGACACTGCACATCAGAACAGTCCTTAAGAGGCCTTTTCCAAACTTTAAGAGTTCCAACTTTCCATATCTTCCTTTTTATGTCACCTAAGGGGCTGTTGCCTATCTCTAAAACATCAACTCATAGGTTTAAGAGCTCATTATATGGTCACTGATAGAAAACATAAACTAGTAACTTTCAGGCTTGACTTACAAAGAACATATATTTAGGTTGAAATCTAGCTGGGTCTTAGAGCTCTTTTCATTTATTCACCAAAATACTTACTGAAGTGTTATGCCAGGCATGGAGACAGGGAAATTTTAAAAAGACATGGTGCTTATCTTTAAATAGCTTTGAGCTTAGTATACATCATATATGTAAATAAATAATTTATCACTAGACCAATCCTATTGTAATTAATATATTATTTCTATTCTGCAGCTAAAAATTTTTCCAAAACAAAGAAAGAAAATCCTTCCTGTGAACTGAACTGATATAACAGTCTCAAAATAAATGTCTGCTAGATGAATGAATGAGCTAATGAACAAGCAGATGGATGAGAAATCAAATACCAAATAAGTTGCGGGGGGGAAGGAGGATAAAGCAATACATCATATAAACAGTGCCTCATTATTCTTGTAAATCTCCTTTACCTTTCATCTTCCTTAAATGTCATCCTCACTATAAATGCTAATTGGTTTAACATATGTAACAAATTAATCTGGGTGGCAGAATAATTGTACAATACAGTCTATATAGAAAAATCTTTTTTCTCCATTTTGCAGATAAGTCTCTAAACAGATGCAGCCTATCAGTCTATGCACAAATCAAGTCTGATTGTGGGCTAAGATACATTATGCAGCCTCTCCAGATGTGTAACGCCAGTATTCACTTGAATGTTGAGTGTTTGAGCCTCACAGAGTGTTGAGAAGTTGCTATGGTTTACATAAGTCCTCCCAAAGGTCCAAGTGTTAATGACCTGGTTATCAGCCTGTGGCCCTATTGAGAGGCAGTGGAATTTTTAAAAGGCAGACCCCAGTGGGGGCATACCCTTGAAGAGGATATCAGGACGCTGTTCTCTTCCTCTCTGTTTCCTGGACATCATGAAGAGAGCAGGCTGTTCTATCATACACTTTCCAATATCACAGCCTCACCACAGGTCCAAAGCAACAGTGCCAACTGAATATGGACTGCAATCTCTTAAACTGTGAAACAAATTCAACCTTGTCTCTTATTAAATTATTATCTTAGGCTAGGGAGATAGCTCAATGGCATGAGCACCTGCTTGGCAAGCACAAAGTACCTAGTGCAATCCCCAGTATCAAATAAATAAATAAATAAACAATCACAGGTATTGTTGCAGTGATGGAAAGCTAACAAAGATGTTAGCTTTCAAGTAGCAACCAGGGTTCTCAAGAAAAGCAATAGCTATATTATATTTATTCTCCTTTTCAAAGTACAAAAACATCAATTACCAAATTCAGCCAACACAAAGAAGCCACCTAGTTGAACTGGCTTTGCCTGTGCATAATACCTTGTCAATCCATTACAATAATTTATTTATATTGCATATACACCAAAATATAAGATGCTACAGTTAAATTTATCACTGTTCCTTAAAAGAGAGTTACACAGACCTGGATTTGAACCCAAGACCTCTCAGGTACTATCTGAGTGATCCTAAGCAAGATGTTCAACCTCTTGTAAGGCTAAAATGTATACAGCAAATACAGGACTTTAATTAAATACAACTGTAGAGGGCTGGCCAAATAGCTCAGCAGATTAAAGCACCTGTAAGCAGGTGCAAGGGCAGGGGTTTGATCCCTGGGCCTGCCATGCTAGTGCCAGCCCCACCACCAGGGCCCACTAAGACAGCAACTGAGACTGGGCATGGTGGTGTGCACCTATAATCCCACAGCTCTTGTGAGGCTGTAAACAGGCAGGTCTCTACGAGTCAGATCTAGTAGTGAGATCTTGAACATCCTGCAGACCCTTCCCTAAAATACAAAAAAATAAAATAAAATAAACACAACTGTGGAAAATAGCATTTAGCTCACAGGACTGCCGTGAGAATTGATAAGGATATGATATTTCTAAAGAGAATAGCATGTACCATGCACTCAAAGAACTAACTTTTCCTTTATCCACAACAGGATACAAAGTTACTGAGTAAAATTATACTTATTTCTTCTCTCTTTGCTTAATTTTCTTTAATTCCTTTTCCTTATTAAATCTTCATTCACTTTTTCACTCACTTATTAAGGGTAGGAATCTACCATTTCCCCCCTGAAAACCTCTCCCAAACACCTCTGAAATCCACAATAAAAAGTAGAAGTTACAGTTCCAAATACCTTTATCCTGAAAACAGGCTACCTTTTCCCTGAAAACATCACTTGCCTCTGTTTTACCCCCCCCCAATCTACAATTTTCCAGCTTTGCGGAAAGAACACTGGCTTCTGAGTTAAGGCAATCCTAGATTACAAATCCAACTCTGTCTTAGTAATTTACTTAATTGGGTTATTAAACTTCTCTATGTCTCATTGTTCTATAAACACATGTATGGCAATAAACTCATAATAAGCACTCTAATAAATCATTAACTCACTCACCACTGAGGTTGCTAACCAAAGCTGTTGTATTAGCTACTTTTCTCTATTAGTTGCTAAGACAAAATACATGACACCCAAAGTTAAAGAAAGGTTTATTTTGGCTCATAGTTTGTAGAGGTTTCAGTTCATAGTTGGGTGGCTCCAAAGCAGAGTAGCATTGCAGAGGGGCATCACAGAGGAGAAACAGTACATGGCATATCAGGGTAGGCAGAAGACAGCAAGTAACTGAGATATAAGCAAAAACCCACAATTAGAGCTCTTTTTGTCCCATATATCCTACCCAGGCCACACACTCTTATGGCAAATAGTACTCACACCCTCACTACTAGCATAGCACCATGAACACCAGGAATCAATCCCAGCACCACATCCTTGATCCCAGCAGCACAAACCCTAGATCCAGCCATCTCTGAGGCTTTAAGGGAATATCTAAACAGAAGCCATAACAGCTGTGTTCTCAACCAACAATCTCAAAAGCCATTTGCCTTTAGCATGTCGGGACCAGGGAGATGGTTCAGTAAAATAAGCGTTTCTCTGGCAAGCCCAAAGGCCTGAATTCAATCCCCAGTTCCGCCCAAAAAATAAATAAATCAATAAATAAGCATATAGCTTGTTGCACACTTATTCACTCATTTATTTATTCAACAAATAATCCTGTGAATAGCTTTTATGTTTTAGACATAAATAATAATATCTGCACAGCATTTTATAAGATAATTAAGCCAAGGTCTCAGGACTGAAGGAGATTACAGTTTAGTGGCAAAGCAAACATATAAACAAATAATTATAATGCAGTGTTCTAATTGCTAAAAGTATCTATACAAGGTGCCAAGGAACCACCAAAGACAGAGATTAAGCAAAGCTTTCCCAAAAGAGATGATTATGTCACAGTAGAATCTGTAAGGCTGAATGGGCTTCAGTGAGCACATCAGGAAAGATGGATACCCCTGGGGGAGAAACAGTGGAAAAGTCAGGATTTCTGCTAACAGTGTCAAACATAAAAACCAGGTACAGTTGCAAGATGCTCTCATAAGGAAGGACAGGCAGAAAATGAGGCTGACAAGAAAAAATAAAATCACAAAAGGCTCCACAAATCATACAGAAAAGAGAAAGGAGATGAAGTAAAAATAATAAAGATTATGTACCTGTACCAAAGTTCCATGATGAACATAATCATTATGTACTACAAACAAGTACTAATAAAAATAAATTGATAAAAGAAAAAAAAAAGCTAGAAATGTACTCTTTAAACAAGTCAAAGAGTAACATATTTTAGAATTATTCCAACAGTGGCAAAGAAGGGGAGGGATTGCAAGGATTAGTATCGGAAGTAGCAGGAGTGAAAGGAGCTGAGTGGTAAGGAAGAAACAGCAGAGCACGGCTTCAGGGCTTCCAGCTCCTTAAAAGAGTCACATGACTAGTACAGCAGCACTATGTAAAGATAAGGAACATTCTGAGCTTTATACCTCCACTGAGGGGAAGATATTCAGTAGGACAATAATGACTGGGCTTGGAAGATGGCTTAGTGAAATAAGCACTTCCCTGGCAAGCTCAAGGGCCTGAGTTCAATTCTTGGTTCTGCAAAACAAGACAAGGGTGATTGCAGGAAAAGGAATGAATTACAGATGGAGGCTTATCATAGATTTTTGAGGATAATAATTTTTAAAACCAAGAAAAAGGGGCTAGGCCAGTCAAATAGCTCAGCTGATTAAAGCACCTGCAAGCACACACAGGAGCTAGGCATTCAATCCCCAAGCCTGCCAAGCCAGCCCCGTGAGATTGGGCATAGTGATGCACACCTGCAATCCCAACTCTTGGGAGGCGGCAAACAGGAAAATCACTACAAGTCCGACCTAGTAGTGAGTCCATGAACACCCTATAGAACCTTCCCTAAAATACAGTAAGAAGAGAGAGAGAGAGAGAGAGAGAGAGAGAGAGAGAGAGAGAGAGAGAGAGACAGAGAGAGAGAGACAGAGAGAGAGAGAGAAACAGGGGCTGCAGAGATAACTTAACAGCATGCACACCTGCCTGGAAAAACACATGGTCCCTTGAGCAGGGCGTGGTGGTGCATGCCTGTAATCCCAGCACTTGGGAGGCTGAGGCAGGAGAATTGTTGTGAGTTTGAGACCAGCCTGAGCTACAAAGTGAGTTTAAGGCCAGCCTGAACTGCATAGTGAGACCCTCTCTCAAAAAGACAAAAAAGAATAATAATAATAATAATAATATGGTCCCAAATTCAACCACTAGTACCAAAAAAAAGAAACATGCTTTTAAAAAGAAATTTAATTCATGAAAACCTGTATCAACTGCAAACAAAAAAAATTACAAAGTAAAAACCTTTACTATCTATTGTATATATGTTAAATTTTAACATTAAAAAACATGCATGGAAAGATATCTACAGGTATTTGGTGAAAGCAATAAAATCTTACCAAAGATATGTATTTTATATTCATTTTTTAATCTCAAGATACTACTATCTAATAATATTTTAAGGAAATTATCCTTACCTATAAGATTAATATATTTCCAAGGTAATGTTTTCATGGCCATACATATATTTTGTATTGTGTTTCATTTTCTGAATAAACAAGTGAGTTTAATTTCCTGAGTAAACAGTCATTCTAGACACTGAACAGAATACAAATTCACTGAAGGACTTAAGAAATTTCTTAAAAACCCAAGAGCAATACACTTCACCCAGAGAAACTACTTATTAATAAGCACTTGTTATAAAGGACTAAAAGTCAATGTCATACCAAAATTTTAAATGACATCATGCATCCCTCTATTTAATAAATTATTCCAAAATCAGGTCACAATTGACAGACACACTATCTTGGGCAGACGGGAGAGAGTAGATAAGCAGAGAAAATTTCCTTTTCTCTACTGAAGCATGTCCACCAACTGTCATATCTGGAAAACAGCCAACATGAGCACTTTATTTGCAAAAAAGAGAGAGACTTTAAATATGAGAAAATGTGTGCTATATAAATGTGGAATAGAGAGAATTCTCAAAGAATTCACATTTATGGACGTTTAGAAATGTTGCCAACACAGATTAAAAGCACAAGTTCACATATTAAACAAGTTGTAAAAGTCAAGCTTTACCCTCTCTTCTCAGGTCTGACCATCTATCTATCCAGGGAAAAGTTCCCTTAAACACTTCCAGGACAGATATCTGGCCTCATGGATATTTTACTGAATTAACAACATAAATTACCTTGAGAAAATCTTGTCTCCTTTTAACCTTCATTTCCTTCTATTCCCTAACCCTTTTGTTCCCTCTCTATTCACTGGGAATTTTCAAGTTTCCTTTTCACAGGGCTTGCCAGCAAATGCTGAGCTGCTGAGCGAAAACAGCTGAACTATTAAAGAAACAAATCAGAGCAAAAAAAGGCAGGGAACCTAAGAATATTAAAACCTAAAGATGGGAAAAGAGAAAATTGTTTCTGAACTTCTACATCTAGGTGAGTGTCCTCAGTTCAAGTTGAGGCCCTATTACACAGACAACTAAGTGTTCACAAGGGCATTTCATTAATCTAAAATAAATAAATATAATAAATAATAATAATGGCATGCTGCACCGGCCCCACTCCCGGGCATGCTGAGCCAGCAATGGAGTCCGGGCATGGTGGCACACGCCTGTAATCCCGGCACTAGGGAGGCTAAACACAGGAGGATCACTACAAGTCCAAGCTGTATAGTGAATACATTTCTAGTATTCATAGCTAGGGCAAACAAGAGAAGTACTTTATTTTAAGTAACTTCACTAGTAGAAACTGACAATTTTAACAATGCTACTAACACCAAAGCCACCTTGGATAAGGTACCCAATTGTGTTACACTGTATTTTGATTCCTTACAAAAGTGAGGGAAGTTTAACAGACAGGAAGTAGAAATCATAAAGTGAAGATAGGCTTTTGGATAGACTGTATTCTCTCAAGAAATTCATAAAATGGTTGAGGTAATTTTTCCAATGGTTCCTTTCCTGAGATTCTTATCCCCTTTCTCCTCCTCAGTCACATGAATATGTTCAAAAATATAAATGCCCTAGTTTATACTAACAAATCTCATCCCTGGTGTCTTTGTTGCCTTGGCTCCTTGTCTTTCCACAACCTTGACAGTTCAATGTTTCCAAGATTGTATTGGAAATGCATAGTCTTGTAAATTCTTCTTTCCCTTTATTTTTTTTTTTTTCTTCTTTCCCTTTAAAGAGCAAACAAGCAAGACTTCCAAGGAAGGTCACAGTAGTAACAAATCTATCTTTCATTGAACAAAATGGTAATATGGACTAGATTGCTGGGCAAAGAAGTATCTGTCAATCCCCAGATCCAAGAGTTCTGGAGAAATTTTTGAAGAGTAATAGAAAACAGATGGGATAAGGCACTCTTAATGGTCCTTTGTTCTACTGATAAAATGTCACAAACTGTGAAGTCTTTCTATGAAATCTCAGGGGCTCCATAAAAGTAGAAAGCTAAGATCCAAATACTACAGAATACTATGAAAGAGTATATGTTATTAGAGGTTTTGGTAATAACAAAAACAAAAACTTAAAAAAGAGTGGGAATCATAATCTCCTTTGATCCCTACAAATATATATTTAAAAAAAAAATCAAGGACTGTTCAGCTCACTTCTTAACTAATACAAGCTAAATTCTGGTCATCTTTCCACAGAGCTTGTTTTCCCAAACCTAGAGAAGGAGAGCACCAACAGATAATACTGCCTGCTGTTTATTTTTCTTAATTTTGGCAAGAAAACCTGAATGGTCTTTTAAAGTACAGAATATAACTGTAATTAATTATTTCTACAATGTTCACAACTATTTTTTTCCCATTTTCTGTAAACAATGATGGTATTTTTCAGCTACCACAAATGTTACTAAAAAGGTTCTGGGAACCTTCTTTGCTCAGATAGATTTCTAAGAATTATAGATTCCTATTAATAAAGTTTGGGGAAATCCCAATATGAACTACTTACCGTCCTTGTTTATTTGGAGCCATAACCATTTCTCTAAGACATGCAGACTTAGTATTTTAAAAATATACTTGGTCAATATTCTGACATAAGGTCTAAATGACATTTTAAAAATCATAGGTATAGCTGGGCGTGGTGGCGCATGCCTGTAATCCCAGCACTCGGGAAGCTGAGGCAGGAGGATTGTTGTGAGTTCAAGACCAGCCTGAGCTACAAAGTGAGCCTAAGGCCAGCCTGAACTGCATAGTGAGACCCTGTCTCAAAAAGACAAAAAAAATAAATAAATAAAATAAAAAATAAAATAAAAAATAAAAATCATAGGTATATCATATAGAAAAACCTAGTTGCTGAAATCTTTATCTCTATCAAATTCTGCAAACACAACTTTCCTGGTGAGTGACAGTTATGATCTCAGGGCTTTTATAACTCTTTTTCTGCATTATCATCATCTTACTGAAATTCTCATGAATGCACTTCACTGATAATTACGATAAGGGGAGACCTGCTAAATGGAGTAAAAACAATATAAAGATTTTTCTGTTTCTCATTCAGGGGAGGCCTCCTACATCTCCATAACAATGCACATAAAAGACTCAAAAATTGCAAAGAGCTAACCAGCCTATCAAATTATCATTCTCTCTTCTGAAATACAAAAAAAAAAAAAAGGGGGGGGGGTCTAGAACTACTGCACTATGCAGTGCTCACGTCTTGGTCATAACCTTCATGTTACCTAAAATTCTTAATTGCCATAGTCTGATTTTCTTCCAACACAAGATTAGGCATTGCTAACTTGGAAAGCATATCATCATCATCATAATTATCATCATCATCGATAAAAGAGCTTTATTTTACCTTTCTCCTCCACTACTTCTTCCATTTTTCTTTGTTCCTCATTTCCTTTTTCTTCATGAATAGTTCAAACCCTAAAGCTATCGTGTAGGGCAGATAAAGTATCTACCGAGACAAAAGAAGAAAGTTACACTAGCCTACAGAAAAACAACAGGGCCTACATCAAGGTATAAGATGTCCTTACTGGGGGCAGTCTAGTGTGGGGCAGCAGAGCCTATCTAAGCAAGAAGGTACTCCTAAAGAGAGCTAGTGTATTTGAGGGCTCAAACATGACAAAGGGGAAGGAACATCTTGGTATGTATATCAGAGGTTATAGAGAGAAAGAGATGGCATCCACACACAATGGTGACCCAGTGCAGGGGGGCTGAGGCCCATCCATGCAGGATGAAAAGGGGGTTCTCCTGGAGATGTGGACCAGTACAGGGAGTTAACACCTTAAAAGCACAAACAGGTATAAGTATTTATACAAAAGAATAGCCTAGCGTGGAGTGGCAGAGCCTGAAAAGGGTAAAAATGACATTAATGGAGAGGAAGAGATGGCAGTGAAAGAGGACTACATGCACATGGAAGTATCAAATAAGGATATGTGCCATAATAATAGAAGACAGGTTGGAACAGCAAGGAAGATACAAATTCAGAAAGGGAGAAACTAAAATAAACAGTCTGAGGAACTGGTCTGAAATTAGAGACATCATTATAATCTAAGGGTTTTAAATAAATATATACAAATATAAATGTAAATGTGTACTTCTGCATGTATATAAGCACATATATGTTATGAATATATACCTATTTTTTTCAATCCCTGGAGAGGTAATACCCCAAAAGCTACAAATACACTGAATACCCCAACCCTAGCTTTTAAACAAAATTTTCCAAGAAAAGGAGTGTCACTTTAGAAAATAGCTAATTCTAGGATTAGGGCAGAGAAAGATGAATGATGGAGCATTTTAGGATTCCAAAAGCTAGGAAGTGCATGAAGAGTAATTCAAAGAAAGGTTCTAAGACAATTTAACACGAAAAGTAATGAAAGCAATGCATTATAGCCTATATAAGAAAATAGTATTACGCCAAACTAATATAAGTAAATAGAAGTTGGATGAGAAATAGAATATCTACATAATTTAAATGTACTCCACAAAATGATTATTACAGTAAAAGAGTACAGCAATTATACACACTGAGCTTGACAGCGGCCATTATAAGTAAAGAATGTGAATATTATCAGCAGTAGGACAAGTCAAATCAATGCTATCCAATAGGAAGTAATGAAAGAATACAGCATCTCTCTGGGATATTCAAAGATGCATAACCTCAATCTAATCATAAGAAAACATCAGGTCCAACCCAAATTGAGGGACATTTTACAAAATAACTGGTTTAAAGTCTCCAAAAATGTCAAGATTATCAAAGTCCAAGTAAAACTGAAAAGCTGTCCCATATTGAAAACTGACATCTGACAACTAAACACAATGCACAATTCTGAACTGTATCCCAACAAAGACATTATTGAGGGGCTGGCAAGATAGATCAGCGGTCTAAAGCGCCTCTCAAGGACCGCAGTTCGATCCCCAGCACCACATGCCATGCCAGCCCCTCCCCCCAGGGCGGCCTGAGCTAACCCCCCACCCCCGCAAAAGAAGAATCTGTGATGTGTAGTGAGACACTGCAATAAATAAATGAATTTTTTTTAAAAAAAGACATTATTGAGACAAATGGCCATACTTGAACAGAGTATGAGGACAGCTGACTGGAGTATAATGAAGCTAATTTGCTGCTTTTAGTGGCTATATTGTTTGTTATTATGTAAGAGAATATCTCAATTAATAGGAAATACAGAGCCAGGGAGATGGGTTGCCTAGCAAGCACAAGGGCCCAAGTTCAATCCCTGGTTCCGAAAAAAAAACAGGAAATACAACTGAAGTATTCTAGAATGATCAGATTGACAACTTCCTCTAAAGTGGTTCACTGTGGGAAAAAAGTTCTTTAAATTTTATGCCCATCTTCTCCAGGATATATGATTATTTCAAAAAAAAAACAAATTTCAGGATTAACTAGGGAACACCAAGATGGAAGAATAGTAAAGCAGCAAAGAAAAAGCCTCTCTGAGAGTTGTGGCCCTCATTAGAATATACCAATGCAAGGAAGACAAGAAGGACAGAAATGGGCCCCCTGGACCCAAAAGGGATCTGAAGCACAAATTGAAGCCCACAGAGCAAAGAGAGAAACTTTAAAGAAAATGCAAAGCTCCATCTTCCTCAGATGAAGCTCACTTGTATGAGAGAAGCAATTCAAACCTGTGGACACAGTGACTGCTGGTGATCCGAAAGGCCTCCATGGAGAGACACAGCAGTGAAGGAGAATACTGGGGCTGAGAAACTGCAGCTAGCAGTTCCTCAGGCCCACAGAAGGTGCACTGACAGATGCAGGCTGAATCAGTCTGGTGTCAGTCAGAAAGTGCAGGCTCACTGAGATTATCCACTGTCTCACAAAAAAACTACTGCTTGCTTGTGGGGATAGATCAGCATGAGGCAGGACTCTGTCTCTACATGTCATCTACAACAGACAAACCTATAAATGGACTTTTTTCTGTCATTTATGTTTTGTTATTCCTGCTGTTTTTGTTTTTGTTTTTCTCCTTCATTGTTTGATCTTTTTATTAGTGTGAATGTGATTTCTAGTCTCTTTAGATATGTTGTTCTGGTCTGTTCTTCTTTCTATCTCTTCTTTCTCTCTTTTGTTCTAGTCTTCTATATCAGTTTCCCAAAGTTAGTATGACTCTTCTAAAGCTTTACTTCTAATTTCTTCTACTACTGCCCTATTTTTTAACCTCTTTTAAATTTTAATCCCTGAGGGGAAATTTGACATATTAACAACTTATATACTGTATATAGTTTTCTGACTTGTTTTGGATTTTTTTATATAACTACAAATCTAGTTCATATAGTTAAAGGTGGCAAATTAATGGTTAACTCAATTGTCATTTTCTAGGTTGTTTTTGATGCTATTGCCATTGCTGATGATACCACATTAGCCAAAAGTAACATAATGGTTCTGAACAGCTATTCTTGGTATTCCAAGACTGAGATTGACTAAGGGTTGTAGAAAATACTGTGGGACAGTGCCAAAGAACCAGGAGCTGGGCCAAGCATGCAGCTTCTCATAATAAACAAATTGAGTCTTGCAACAGACTGAAAATCCAGAAACCAGCTACACCTGGAAGATATCTCAAAGAAATAGTTATTTACTAAGAGTTCTAAATACTAGCAATAAAGCAACCCCATCCTAAGCAATTTGCAAGCATCACCCCAGCAATTAAACAAAAAAAAAGAAGGAAAAAATTATAAAATCCTTAAACAAGATTAAACCCCAGACATCCAGTTCACCAAAGGCAAACACAGGGGGCAATGAAGTGGGACAATCAGAGAGCCATCCACTTGTCCCCTCTAAAATAGCACAACAAAGCAACTGAATGAGACTATATAAAAAAGTCAAATCAGAAATAATTTATCAGATAACTAGACAGATGGTGTGCTCAATGAAAAACACACCTAATGACTCTAGAACAGATACAGATAAAAATAGAGGAACCTAAGAAAATGAAGCTCCATGAATGTTCCACATAGGAAAGAAAAGGAAATCATAGGCAGAGTCAAGCAGATAACCAGGAGAAGAAAAATGCCACTGAGAGTATCCACAACAGAATAAACCAATATGAGAACAGAATCTCAGATATAGGAGACAGGCCTGCAGTTAGCAATCATTAAAAAAAAATTTTTTTTTTAAATAGCAAGAGACATGAGAATTCAATCCAGCAGCTGCTAGACAAGCCAAAGAATAACTCACAATGCTTGGAATCAATGAAAAAGCAGGAGGTGGCCAAATGATATTTAAAAAAAAAAATTGTTCCTAGTGATCATGGCAGAAAATTACCCTGCTAGTAAAAAAAAAAAAAAAAGCACACATTAGTGAGACATATAGAACTCAAATTAGCCATGATCAAAAAAATAAAAAATAAAATAAATCTATAGCCAGACATATCATAGTCAAAGTTAAAGAAAGTCAACATAAGAATATAATCTTAAAGGCTGTTAGCGAAAAGAAACAAATCACGTATAAAGGAAAGCCCATCAGAATCACAGCTGACTTCTCAGCATAAGGAGAGCTTGAAGTGAAGTATTTCAGGCTCTAAAGGAAAACAATCTCCAACCCAGACTGATGGACCTCACAAAAGTATCTTAAAACTAATAAACAAAATACTTCTATAACAAAAAATCATCTGAGGGCTGAGGAGATAGCTCAGTAGAATCAGTGCGTGCCTGACAAGTGCAAGGTCCTGAGTTCAATCCCCAGTACCACAAAAAAAAAGTCATCTGAAGAAAATTATGACCACCAAACCAGTACTCAAAACTGTTTTCAAGGATATTCTAGAAAGACATAAATAACAAAGATTACAACTCCATGACCCCCAGTAGAAGGAATCCACCAGGCAATGCAAACAATTAAACATGGAGGCCAACCATAAAAAAATAATATGGCAAGGATAAGCCAATTCATAAGAGTTGTAACAATTAATGTTAATAGTCTCCATTCACCAATCAAAAACCACAGATAGGCAGAATGGATCAAGAAGCAAGATCCAACAATATGCTACATATAAGAAACACATTTAATTCAAAAAGAAATTCATAAATTGAAAGTCAAAGAATGAAAAACAATACTCCACATGACAGAAACTCAGGAAAAAGCACAGGCAGCTGTTTTAACTTGCAGACAAAGTGAATTTCAAGCAAAGACTGAGTAAAGAGGAACAATGAAGGTTACTACATCATTATAAAGTTAACAATTCAAGAGGATGAGATATATATATATAAATAAATAGACAGATATTTATATAGCTATATAGAGATATAGATATCAGAGATATAGATACAGATATAGATCTGCAGTGTACCCAACTATATAAAACATTAAGGAACATGAAAAATCAAATAAACACTAATATAATTTACAATTATATTGGAGGATCTCAATATCCCACTGTCACCAAAAGACAAATTAATAAGACAAAAAAAAAACAATGAAATATTAAAACTAAACCAAACATTTGAACAAATGGACTTAGTAGATGTCTATAGTGTTCCACCCCACATATTAAAATACATTCTTCTCAGCTGAACACAGAATGTGGTCTCAAAAATAGATCACATACTAGCTCACAGAACATGCTTAAGTAACTGGAAATGAATGGCAAAAGAAACCAAAATAACTTCATACACACATGGAAATTAAGTAGTACCTTCCTGAATATTCAATGGGTTACAGATGAAATTCAAGAAGAAATTAGTTTCAACAATTAAATAACAATGACAATACACCATACTGGAACTTATGGGACACAAAGCAGTGCTAAAGGGGAAATTTATAGCAGTGAATAACCATATCAGACAAACAGCAAGCACAAATAAGCAAGTGTACAGTGAGCCATAAACTTCTAGAAAAAGAAGAGCAGGCATAGCCAAAAACTAGTACAAAAGAGGAAATTATAAACATCAAAGAAGAATTTAATGCACTGAAGACTTAAAAAAAAAAAAGTATCCAAAAAAACAATGAGTTGGTTCTTTGAAAGATTAAATAAAATCAAGAAGCCCTTAACTAACCTAAGTTAAAAAAAAAAAAAAAAAAAAAAAAAAAAAAAAAAAAAAAAAAAAAAAAAAAAAAAAAAAAAAAAAAAAGACTCAAACCCACAGAAGTAGTAATGAAAAGTGTGAAATCACAATGGACTCTGCAGAAATTCAGAAGATCATCTACACTTACTTCGAAAACTTGTATTCTAGTAAGACAGAAAATGCAGAAGAAATAGATTCCATGATATATATGAAGTACCAAAGATGAATCAAGAAGATATAAAAATTCTAAATAAACCAGTATCAGTCAATGAAACTGAAGATGTAATTAAAAATCTACCAATAAAGAAAAGCCCAGCCCCTGATGGATTTACTGCTTACTTCTACAAGTTTAGAAAAGACCTAGTAACACTTCTCAGCCTCTTCTATGAAACTGAAATGGAAGCCAATACTGTCAAATTCATTCCTGGAAGCAAGCACTATCCTAAAACCAAAATCAGACCCAACTAAGAAAGAGAACCACAGGCCAATCTCTCTAATGAACATAGATGCAAAAATCTTCAAAAAGATACTGAAAAACAGAATGCAGCAAATCATCAAAATTATACACCATAATCAAGCAGGATTCATCCCAGGGATGCAGGGATAGTTCAACACATCTAACTCAATAAAGGTAATACACTATATTAATAGAACTAAGGACAAAAATTATATGACCATCTCAATACATGCAGAAAAAGCTTTTGAAAAATGAGGGCACCCATTCATGATAAAAGCCCTATAGAAAATTGAAATAGATGGTTTTTATCTCAATCTGATAAAAGCCATCTGTGATAAATCAACAGCTAATGTCATACTACAGTAACAA
The DNA here is from genome assembly GCA_004027165.1 of Ctenomys sociabilis. Lineage (NCBI taxonomy): Eukaryota > Metazoa > Chordata > Mammalia > Rodentia > Ctenomyidae > Ctenomys > Ctenomys sociabilis. The sequence continues at coordinate 45,362 of PVKA01005258.1, forward strand.
AAACTGAAAGCTTTTACTCTAAAATCAGAAATAAGACAAAGATTCCACTGTCAGAGCAGTTAGGCAAGAAAAAGCAATAAACAATAAAAATAGGAAAGGAAGAAAATTGTTATTTGCAGATGACGTGATCCTCTATATTGAAGACCCCAAAAACTCAACCAAAAGTTCTAGATTTATTAGCCAAATTCAACTACATACCTAAATACAAAGTCAACATTCAGAAATCAATAACATTTCTGTACACAAAAACAAAATCACTGAGGCAGAAATTAGAGAACACCTTACAAAATAGCATCCAAAAAAATGAAACACCTATGAATAAATTTAATAAAAGATGTTAAAAGGCCTCCATATTGAAAACTACAGTACTCTCAAAAAGGAGATTACAGTGGATATGAGAAAATAGAAAGGTATCCCCTGCTTTTGGGTAGGAAGAACCAAAACAGTGAAAATGGCCATATTTCCAAACTGTTACACAGGTATAATACAATTCCAATCAGAATTCCAACAACGTTCTCACAAACTTAGAGAAAACATTCCTAAACTTCATTTGGAATCAGAAGACACCTAGAACATCAAAGGCAATTTTGAGTAACAAAGGCAAGGCAGGGAGCATCACAATCCCTGATGTGAAATTATACCATAAAGATACTATGATAAAAACAATATGGTACTGGAAAACAAACACAGACCCAAAGATCAACAGAACAGATTAGAAAATGCAGAAACAACTCCAAGCACACTCTGCTACATTATCTTTGATAATGGAGCCAAACACTTTCACTGGAAGACAGATACCTTCTTTAATGAATGTTGCTGAAAAAACTAGTTTTGTACAAGTCAAAGATCAAAACTGCACTGATATCTTTTACCATGTATTAAACTAAATTTGAAATGGATCAAAAACCTAAACATTAAAACAGAAACATTAAATAGGTTACAAGGCAGAACAGAAAAAACTCTTGAAGACACTGGTGTAGGCAAAGACTTTGTGAATAAAACCCCAATCACATGGGAACAATCACAAAAAATCAGTAACTGGGATCTTACTGAATAGCTTCTATGCCGCAAGAAAAACCACCAACAGAGTGAACAGACGACTCACAATGTGATTTAAAAAAAAAGTTTGCCAGCTGTTCCTGAAAGGATTACTATCAAGGCCATATAAAGAATTCAAAAATACCAAATCTCCCAGATTTAAAGATCCAACCCAAGGGACCAGGCAGATGACTCAGTGGAATAAGCACTTCCCTGGCAAGCGCAAGGGTCCGAGTTAAATCCCCAGTTCCACCAAAAATAAATACATATATAAAGACCCAACACAAAAATAGGCATCTGAAATGAACACATACTTCTCAAATGAAGAAATACAGACAGCAAATAAATATATGAAAAAATATTCAACACCAATGGTAATTTGAGAGATGCAAATTAAAACAACACTGAGCCTGGGAAGATAGTTCAGTAGCATAAGCACTTGCCTAGCAAGCGCTCAAGCTCTAGTACCAAAAAAAAAACACTGAGATTCCATCTTACGCCAGGGGAAAAAAAGGCTATTATCAGAAAATCAACCAATAACAAATGCTGTAGGGACTGTGGCAAAGAGAATCTTTCTCCACTGTTGGTAGGAGTGTAGAATGGTGCAACCACTATGGAAAGCATTAGAGGGAGATTCCTCAAAAAATTAGGATTGGAGGTCTTATTTGACCAGTTATTCCCCTGCAAGTTATCCTCCTAGAACAATTAAAAACATCATACCACAGCAACATATGTGCACCCATGTTTATAGAAGCACAATTTGTAATAGCTAGATCTTAGAAATAACCCAAATGGACATCCACTGAAGAATGGATAAAAAATATGTTTTTTATACAATGGAGTACTACACAGCCATAAAGAAGGATAAACTTGAGACTTTTATAGGTAAATGGATATAACTTGATACAATACTCGTAAGTGAAATAAACTATACTCACATGTGTAAACTTTGTATTGTCTCCTAGTGTGAAAAGCTGAAAAAGTAAGTAAAATCCAAAATGTATAATAGATATTGTAAAATAGGAATAAAGAAAAGAGAAACTGGGATAAGGGGACAGGAAAAGAAAAAAAATTCAGATTTCATATATTGATATTTAATGGATGGAAGACAAATACTGATACTGGACTGATCAAAACAAAAATATGTATAGGTTTGTACCCCAGTAAAACACTTAGCTACTATATCCATATGTAATTTTTGCAAGGGCTTACAGAAAAAATTGATAGTTTGAGCCCACAATGAGAAACTTAGTGAGATGCTGTCTCAAGGTAAAAAATGGCTGGAGGTGTAGCTCAGTCTAAAGGCCTTAGGTTCAGTGACCCATTCTGCAAGTAAAAGGGGGATAGGAAGAGAGGAGAAGAAGAGAACATTAATCATAGGCTTATTAGAATTCCATTAATCTCATGGATTAGAGCATAGCACAGCTTCAGTGAAATACCATCAGAAGGCTGAGGCAGGAGGATCATCAGTTCAAGGCCAGCCCAGGCTACATAATGAGTACAAGGCCAGCTGAACTATACAGAAGATCCTGTCTCAAAATGACAAACAATGAAAAAAGAAAGATATATATCTGAAATTCCTGAATTTGCATCTTACAGCTATTACTTACAAGCTCTTCTGGGGAAGTAATTCAATTTTTATGTTTTTTTACCTAATAAATAAAAATCTCAGTAATAAAAAATTTGTAAGATTATTGTGAAGACTAGATGCAAAGCATGTAAAATACCATATCTGAAACACATAATACCAGTAATTCAATGTCTACATTTGTATCCATGAATGTACTTGTATGAAAAAATGTACTATTAAAATGTTCATAACATTTTATTAGGTATGATCAAGAAATACAGTGAATGCTACATTTCAAAACATTACAGTAAAAGACACACTGCCATAATCCCCTCAAAAACATTCCATCACTCTGAACACACTTAATGCATCAGTCTTGCCACTTGCTGAAGCACTTCCAGAAGTCCTCTTTCATGTCTTTAGTTGCACTGTTGTGGCTGCCTTGGCATCCTGAATCAATTCAAAACATTTACCCTTTAAGGTCATTTTGACTCTGAGTAAGAGCCAGAAGTCACATGTAGTAAATAAGGTAGATAAAGACACATCACATTTTCACAAGCCTGCCTTTCCATTGGATAGCACACAGCAGCAGCATTCACTGTATTTTTTCCACATCATAAAGACATAAAAGAAAAATTTCATGAAAGTACATAGAAAGTAGAACAATGAGATAAGTGAATACTGCTCAAAACAAGGGGCCATATTCTGAGAATTAATACCCATGTTTTTTCTAATTTATTCACACATACACCATATTTTTATCATCCCACATGTATTAATAATGAATAAGTTAAAATTCATCCAAATATCTAGCAGTGAGGGAATGGTTAAGTAACAATACACATATGTATTTATCTAGGAAAGCTGGTAAATGCACACTCCCAGGCCTATCTGTTATGGTTGGGATCTAAACTGTACCCTGAAGACTCAGCATTGCTGATTAGTTTTTGGGAAGTAACTGGACCATGAGGCTCCATCAATGGGTTAAACCACAGATGAGATCATGACCTGCTGGCATGACTGGGAGGTGATAAAAAGAAGGCGTGGAGCCTTGTGAAAGGAGTGGATCAGGTGACCCTAGGGACTACATCTGGTCTTAGGCCCCTTCTCTGACTGCTTTTCTGCTTTCTGGCTGTCATGAAGGCAGTATCCCTCTAGTATGCCCTTCCACTATGTTTCTGCCTTGCTACCAACCTGAAAGCAACACTACCTGCTGACCACAGACTAAACTATAAGGCAAAATAAAGTCTTTCTTGCTTCACATTTTCTCAGGTATTTGGTCACAGTAATGAGAAGCTGACTAACACACTTATAGTCAAACAGCCTACTGACCTGGGATAGGACCAGAAAATGTATACATTAACAAACAATCCTAAGTGATTATGATGGACAAGGTCTCTAAAAATTCTGCATTAGATGAATACTATGATGCCACTAAAATGATAATTACAAATACTTTGCAATAACTTTTTTAAAACATACATTATACTAACAAATGTAAAACTTCAGCTTCAAAATTCTCCACTTTATCTGCTAACTATATTAAATATGCTTAGGAAAATTTTTAGCAGTAACATTATATTTTTTTCTCTTTTATTCAACTTTTTTAAATAGTGATGCTATCATTGTAAATGAATAACTAAATATTTAAAGGAAAGTTAATGGATTTCCATGGCTTTATAGGTGAAGTTCAAACTCCTCAGGGCAAGCATGTAAATCCTTTAACCTGTAGTCTTACCTCTTGTCCATGCTCCAAATTACTGATAATGCCCCCAAATTATACTCTACATTTACGCACACTGTTAATGAATATGCTGATCTTTCCTCCTAAAATACCCTTCCTCCAACTTGTCAGTCTCACAAACTCCTAATTACCCTCCAGCACCACCTCCTCTCTGAAGCTTCCTCCCAAGCTCTTTCCAAAGAGAATTAAGGGTGCCTCCTTCTTGCTCCTTGTGCTCACACAGCACTTTGGGCACTTCCACTGCAGCATATACAGCATACTATATTTCAATTCTTGTTTATATAACTATCTAATTAGTCTACAAGAACTTGGGTTGGTAGAAATGATCAGATTCAATTTTAAAATCTACAACAGGAACCAGGGAGATAGCTCAGTAGAATAAGTGCTTACCTGGCAAGCACAAGGTTCTGAGTTCAATCATCAGTACCACAAAAAAAAAAAAAAAAAATCCGTAACATAGCCAACAAGTATCTATTAAAATAGTAAGTGATCATCTGTAAATAAATACTTGTTGAAACAGTAAATGACCATTCCTTATCATTCCTCTTAGCTGTTACTTTGCTATAAAATTCTGATGGGCCTGATGATTAGTTGGATAGTATTTGGTTGGTTAATAAGTTCAGTCAAAGTATACCCTAAAATATAAGCAAAAAAAATACAAACAAGCAAAAAACCTTTAAAAAAGTTAAACCATTGTTTTTAAGTCTTTGGTTTTTTTTCTCTGATGATATCTTCAAATTTTCTATCAGTTTTCAGTTTTACAAACTGGTCTAGACAATAGCCAAAGCAATCTGAAAAGAATTCTGTTTGAGGCTACCCACTGCTGGATTTTACCAAGGCAAAAACAGCCCTGAAAAATCCCTGCTGCTCTCCACAAACACACTCCCACTCACTCCCCTGTCACTATATAGCAATAAAATATCTACACAAAACAGAGATAATTCTGTAAGTAAACAGAGCAATTTTTCAGTATATTCAAAACACTACTACACTTAGCATATCTGTATGATACATAAAGATATTTCAAATACAAGTTTGTAACTAGAGGTAACCAAACAAGAACCCAAAGTGGCTAAGATTAATCTAAGTCAAAAAAATAGATGATAGATTGGTAGATGATAGATGAGAGAGAGATAATACAGGAGAATGCTAAATGGGATTCAAGGGTCAGAAACTCAAGTTTCCACTGCATAGTAAAATATAGGTTTACAAGAAAAAAAAAAAATATATATATACATTATATATATATTATATATATATTATATATATATTATATATATATAATATATATAATATATATATATATATGTTTTCAGAATAACCTAGATACTGAAGTCAACTTACAAAATGATTTTTTAATGTACTTATTTGATACAGGATCTCACTGTGCACTTTGAACTCTGTGATCCTCCTGTCTCAGCCTCCCCAGCACTGGGATTACAGGTATGCACCACCATGCCTGGTTCCGGAGCCAGCAAGGTATGCCTGGGGTTCCAGGGCCAGCAAGGCATGCAGAACCAGGAAGCTAATAAGGGTCCTTGCACTTGCCAGGCAGGCACTTAGACCATCAAGCTATCTCCCCAGTCCTACAAAATGATTTTTAAGTAAAAAGAAATGTATTTAAAAGAATTTGAATCTCAAACCACATTAGCTACTAAAGCTGTTATACAATTCCATTCCATAGCTTTGTCATCTATGATTATATAAATATACACATCTAAGAAATACCTTCTGCTCAGCAGACTAAAGTGCCTGCTTAGACAGAACACAGCAGCTGGGCTTCCATCCCCAGCATGCTGTCCAGCCCTGTCCCTGGGGCACACTGAGACTGAGACTGGGCGTGGTGGTGCATGCCTATAATCCCAGCGCTTGGGAGGCTGAAAACAGGAGAATCACTATGAGTTCCATTTACATAGTGAGTCCCTGTACTAAATAAACAAAGAAAGAAATACCTTCTGAAAGTAGGCAAACAATATGCCATATGTTTATATGTGAGAGTATAGTATATATAAATCTAACAAAAAGTTCCAGGAATTGAATAAGTAGCCAAAAAAAAAAAAAAAAAAGGCTTCTCCATCACCAGCCCTATTGCTCCAACCAAATCCCTTCTTTTTCAACCTTATAAAAAGGAAAAACAAATGATCATCGTTTATCCAACTCCCTCTTGTAAGCCAGGCAAAATCCACTCCATTAGTTCTGCCACAGAGATCCATAACTTTACTGTTTTGGCCTAATGTTGTGTTGACTCTTTAAATGAAAATAATAAAAGATCATTTCTCTCTGAACAGTTACCTTACTTTCCTTCCTCTAAAAGCCTTACTGATCAATCATATTTTACTGTTAAATTAACTGTTAGCTCCAACAAATAGTTTTCAGTAATGGGGTAAAAACAGGACAGGAAAGATGGCATAGACTGGGTCCATGATATCACAGAAGAAATGACCATTGAGGGAGGCAGTAAACTAGAAATGCTGAAAGCAAACTATGTGGACTGTTCATTTTGAAAGTTCAGTATTTGTTGTTCTTAGCCTACTGCTCATGATGCAGTCCAGCCCACATCTACCCCTCACACATTTGCTTCCCTTTAGGAAATGGGCAAAAAGCGCAAGAACTATAGCCAGGGTAGTACTTAGAAAAAACTAATAGGATCTTTTTCTACAAAAAGAGATTTAGATGCAGAAGATTAAAGGAAATGTGGAACAAAAAAATCAGGCAGGCAGCAGGAAATGAAGCTAACTGTTCATTAGTCAAAACATAATCCAATCTGGTCAAAGAATTATTTTATCTCCCCTAACTAGAATTAGCCATTTTTTAAAAAGCTTCTCTCACAACACAACAGAACCCACGTAAGTCTATAGCATGAGTCAAAGCTCCCATTTCATGTCTTCTATGAAGACACGCCATGTAGTAATAAGAAAGCACTATTCATAAAAAGGCAAGATTGAGAAATTAACTCCCTGTATACTACAATAAAAGAAACTTAAAGAAAACAAAATTCATCCTTTTGCAATATTTTTAATCCACCCTTAGAAAATCAATTTCAAGCCTTACCCAAATGTAAAATTCATTTGTTATCCTACTGATGTAAAAGACGAAAACTAGAATCTAAGATGAGTTTCTAGATCTGTATAAACACCATTAGGTTTTCAACTAACAAATTGCCTTCTCTGAGGCTTATACAACCTTGTCATCACACACATGAGAAAGAAGTGAAACACAGATGAGTCTTCTGTGTAAATCCCTGCTTCTTCAACTATAACATATTCACTCATATATACATATGATGAGTAATCAAAACTCAAAGTATTTTAATTTACTGAAACCATTCTGCAATACGTCCAAATTGAAAACATACTAAAGTGCTTCTAATGTTGAATACCTGCAGGTTCCATAGGATGAAATTTGTCTTTTCTAACCTTTAATTTGTATTATGGTCTATTTCAATTTCTAGTTAAATACTCAAGAAGAATATTCAAATATTCTATAATAGACTGAAAGAATTGTCCAAAAATTACCTCAAATGCATAATAAATTATTCCAGTATACGAATGAGCTAATCAATTTTTCACTCTCACTTAAAAAGCTAAATTGCTGAAGTCAGTAGACACACTGCTGAATACTGTCCACTTCTACCTGTATGTCAGTGAAGACTCACTCCAACATTCTGTCTACAGTGAGAAGTCACTGACACACACACTAGGAATTGTCCAATGTGAGAGTGGACACATGAACAGTAGTCACTGGTTGGTAACCCTAGGTCTTTGTACACATCATTCTCACAGTTTTAAAGAGGGAGCATCAAACCATTCTTAGAACAGAAAGAGACCAATACCACAACTCCCTGCCTCTCTCTTTACCTTCCCATCATGCAGCTAGCACTGTTCACTTTGGCAGACATAGCTCCCTGAACATAATGGTATAATCACTGCTCCAAACAGCATTACTATCCAAAATAGATAACCCACTGGCAATTTGACTACTTTTATAGATACAACATTTTCACAAATCTTAACTGCTCCATTTGTGATTTATTCCACCTAACCAAATGCAGCTTCTTTACAAAGAGTCCCAATAACCACAATTCCCCTAATAGCTGTGAAAAATCACAGTGCTTCCTCTTATCTCCTTGTACTATCACCAAAATCTTCAGGAGTTAATCAGAAATCTCAAAAATTTATAAGTTCCTTGGTCTAGGTCTTTGGTAACCAGATAATAACTTCCCTCTATTTCTTATTGGTCTACTTTTTTTACACAGGAATCTTGAGAACTGGATCTTTTATGCTCAACAAGAATTTACTAACTACAGTATTTACATTACTCAATTCCTTGAAGCACTAAGAAAATCAAAGAAATCTAAGGCATTAAGAATGCTTGTACTTTATTAAAATACAAATACTTCTTAGTATTTGTCCATAAAAAAAATTTAAATAGGAATCATTACTTTTTGGAATAAAAGGAGTAGGCATGGTGGTGCACAGTTATAATCCCAACACCTGGGAGACTTGAGGTTGGCTTGGGCTACAAAGTGAGTTCAAGGCCTGCCTGCACTACATTGTGAAACCTCAGCTCAAAAAGACAAAAAAAAGGAAGGGAAAAAGAAAGTAGTTTTGTCAAAGAAAAAGGTATTAAAATGTTTTGTACCTGTCTCATGAAAGATGTAAGTTTAGTAAAAAGAAATCTCCCATGTAATATTCTGATGAGCTCTGGTTTCTTTAAAGACAAAAAGGGTTAGGGATGGGCATAACTGAAAACAAACACCAAAAAAAAAAACATACTTTCCACAAAAAAATGCTAACCACCTAAGCTAAGTTTGAAAAAAAGAATGGAGGAATAATGGTTCCTTAATGTAATCTTTAAGTCTGACAATTTAAAAACTATAGAACACAACTTCAAATCATAAAAGACTCTCTACTGCTATCCAACAATGCCAAGAATCTGAGTCCTCCCAATTTCTATTTTGCTGTCTTCCTTATTATGAATTATTTTCAAATTAGAAAGGAAAAACAAATAAGAGTACTGAAACTTCAAACCAAGAGCTCATCAGAGACACTTAGCTACTTTAAGTGAGTGTTAAGTATCCATCCAGACCCAAAACAATTACAGATAGGAGGGTAGAAATTTTGATCTTCATCAAAACTAGGAATTACCAATGGCTCAGTACCAGAAACAAGCTATAATAAGGCAGCCTGATTTTAGTGGAATTTATAGACTTACTACTAAAGAGACAGATCAAAAGAATACCATAAACAGGACACAGCATAAAGCAAGGCAACAGATAAAATGCCTCACAAAGTTCTCACAGGTATGGAGAGAAATAGCTGACTTATAGTTCTATTAAGTGGCTCTAATGTAAGAAGAAATGATTTGCACAGACTTATTTTTAAAGTGACACTAAACTGAAGAGAGAATTTTTTAGGGATATATTATGTGTATTGAACTCCATTAACAGGAAACATTATTATGTGTACTTAATCTACAGATGCTATAGAGAACAAAAGTTAATATGCCGAAAGACAGACTCAAGAGTTGAAAAAAAAAAAAAAAACATGGATTACAAACACAGGCTAAAACAAGTAAGACTGTAACAGGAATGACTTAAGACTTTTACAAGTACCAGATGGGAGAATTACAGCAACACAGATCACTGAAAAAAATACCTGGAAGTTCTAATTGACTAAGAGCTCCATGTAAACCACCACCATTTTGGCCTTCAATCAACAATAACATAATAATCTCATTATATCATGTTTTAATAGCTTCCATTTCAATTCAGTATGTTCATTGTAGAAACTGAAAAATACAGCCCGGCGTGGTGGCACAGGCCTGTAATCCCAATACCTAGGAGGCTGACGCAGGAGGATTGCTGTGAGTTTGAGACCAGCCTGAGCTACAAAGTGAGTTTAAGGCCAGCCTGAACTACACAGTGAGACCGTGTCTCAAAAAGACAAAGAAAAAAAGAAAGTGAAAAATGCAGGTAAAGAAAATAAAGATCGCTCACAATCCTATCACTGAAAGGTGAACACTATCTCCAATTTGTTATTTCATCATTCCAGACTTTGTAAAGTACATTATAAATATTTACATTAATTTCTTCTTATAAGCATACTATGAATGTTCTTTTGTAATGTTGTGGGTTTTTAATTATCATTATTCACCTGTATATTAAGCAGTACTATGTTCAACATTGGTCAACTGACATATAGTGCATATTCACTCCTTGTGACTTTTATTTTAAGAAGATTATTGGAAAGTTTGAGAATACTCAAACAAAAAAAAGAGTAGTAAAAAACATGAAAGCCTCAGTTCTTTGCACCTATGTCCTACTACCACATAACAGTTAGGGAAAACAATAGTTCTTCCCATGGGAAATAAAAAAATAACTTTTACGTAAAGGTTCCCCCAATAATCTCAAGAATCACCTTTGGACCTGAATTTCACTACTTTACATTAACCCATACAGCTGACCTAGTACCAATTCCTGGAATTTACAAAAAGGTAGATTTCACTGGGGATATAGCTCAGCAACACAAGGCCTACCTAGCAAGGCCAAGGTCCTGGTTGGATTCCTGATACAAAAAAAAAAAAAAAAAGGTAGATTTAAACTCAATAAAAATACAACATAAATAAATAAATAAACAACTGATATGCCAAAAGAAAAGAAAAGAAATGCATGCAGTCATAAGATTTAACAGGGTTGGAATAGCTAACTAGAAAGAGATGGAATTCCTACCTTGAGAAGTTGGATTAAAGGTGCCATGATTCTAATGAAAAATTTACTGAAGAAATGTATTTCCAGTCTACTAAAAAACAAATCTTCAGTAATTAAGGCCTTAAAAAATTGAGTCAGAGTCCCATGTGCTATAGATCTACACAAAAAACACACTAATGATGAATACCTATGTGCTCAATGTCTTTCACTAATTGCTTTATACAGCATTTAATCCTTACTACAACATTGTGTGCTAGGTACTAGTATTATTTCCACTCTACCAAAAGGGTTTAGAGGTAATTTTATGTCTACTTAAGGGCATTCTCACTTCTGCTGAAAACTCCAATATCATTTCATTCCCAGTCATATGGTTCCTGCTCATTTAGTAAATCAGGAATCACAAGCATCTTTTAAAAAATTTTATCTGGGGATTCCTCAAAAACACAGCCAAGAGATATTTTTCATACAAAAGGAATGATTTTTTAAATTCAATTATTATTCACAGCAAAAAATGTACAAGTTGGACTATCTAAATTGACCATGTGGGCTAGCCAAATAGCTGAACAGATTAAAGCACCTGCTTAGGCAGACGCAAGGTCAGCAGTTCAATCCCAGGCCTTCCGTGCTGGTCCCACCCCTGAAGCACACTGAGACTGAGACTGAGACTGAGACTGGGGCCAGCGGTACTCCTCTCTAATGGGGAGGGGGGCTGAAAACAAGTGGATCACTATGAGTTCGAATTACATAGTGAAACCCTGTTGACTCTGTAGACTCTGTACTACAATACATACATACATACATGTATGTATCATACATGTGTGTATGATAAATAAAAAGTAAATTGGCCATATGCACTTAAACTTTTGTAAATAAAACAGATTTATGAGTAAGACTTAAGACCTGGTACAGCAAATCTGAACTACTGAATTTCAAATCCTTGGCACTACTAATTAAGTAACCTTGGGCAACTAATTAATCTTCCTATCTCTCTACTCTTTCATCTGTAAAATGAGGATCGACCTCTTCACGTTGACGTAAGTTTTATTGAATTAGATGTTCTATATAAGCATTTAGCACAGATCTAACATTATAACTATACCACACAATAAAGCAAATGAGAAAAAGTACCCAAATTATTTCATAATTAACTCCAAAATATTAAAATATTTCAGTGCCATTATGTTTGATGGGCAAGGGGGGCACATTTTTCATTATGATATAAATTTCTGATGACACTCACTTGTGAAATAGTGACAACTAAAGAACTATTTCTTAGACATTTCACTTTATGCAGCTTTGACACCAAGAATGAAATTTCAATTATTTCTTCAAAGATACTGTTAACTGTCTATGCAATGTGACATAAATGCAAGTTCAAGTTGGCTTTGTGACTTTCACAACTTTGTTCAAACTGCTCTGATGAACATGTCTTTTGGTCTGTTTGCTTTCCACATGTATAGTATTACTGCTACCTCTGACAAAACTGGCAAAAGAGAAAACCTCCCATTTGAGGTGTACACTGTGTGTCCCAATTATGGTACTCTAGAGTTTACTAGCATTAAATAAATGACATTTCATTCATAAGATCCAACATTTACTCTTTTTTTTTTTTTATAAAAATGCCACAATGGCAAGGAGTGTGTAAAAGTTGCCTGGCTTTGAGTTCTGTCATAGACTCTTTTCAAAATGGCATTCATGTCAATGAAATTAACTTAAGTGCTCAGTTCTCAAAGAATTTTTAGTATTTTTCCAAAAGAACTACATATGTTGAGAAATTTCTTTCAGCATAGAGGTGTCTAACCACAATTATGCTTACAACTAGTGGATCCCTTGGCAAACGTACTCAAGTATATTACAGTTATAACTTAAAACTGTAACTGAATTTCTTTTCTATACATTATCTGTGGCTAAGGGCAATTATTTAGATGTGGTCTGAATTTGTATACACTGCCTCCTTGGGTTTGAAAGTAAAAACAGTTAACAAGAGAATATACACAAAGCCATAATTTCTAGGATCTGCTGAAAAAAGTCTCATAAATATTAATTGCTCTGAAGTGAGCTGTCATTCCAATAAAATGTCACTGTCAGATGATACATTATAATAAGGAGTTTTTAAAGCCTCATTCACCATTTTCCAAATAATTTATCTCACTGTCTTATAAACTTCTCACTTTCCCGTTAACCAGCACTATAATTAAATGCACTGTCCGATCACTGCAACTATGACTCTATGTAAAAAACACGATATCATCACTCAAAAGTTTGTATTAAGCACTTGCCAAGAACAGGACAGAATTCTTTTTTAAAACCAAGAAATCAAGCAAGCTTTTTAAAAATTTTAGCAGTGTAGCTGGATTGCCTAAGAGAGGTTTTAAACCAAAGATTAATGTTGAATGGTGCCTCCAAAAATATCCTGGACCAGATGAATGTTTTGATTTCAGAAACTAATGAATGTCGCTGGGAGTTCCTCCCTCGCAGTTATCGTTTGTCCTTCAATTTAACTTTTAAGATAACAGTTTTTAGAATATACAGCATTCTACTTCCAAGGTACTGCTTGCTAAATAAAGACCTTGACATTTTTTTAAAATGTCATCTTAAATTCTGCAAGCAATATCGGTGTCACCTGCAACAGCTTCGCATTAATAGGCCTCCACTACATTACACACACACTATCCCAGTCCCGACCTGGCATCCTGGATCCTAGGTATATAAGCAAACAAGTTCCACTCAGCAATGCCCAGGTAATTCAAACTACACCTGGGACAGGCTAACCTGGCTCGTCAAGTTTCACTCTCCCTGTACCGATGACATCTCAGCAGGTCTTCTTTCTTCATCTTGTGGGATCAAAACCCAAGGCACAGCAAACGCCTTCTTGTAAGGAAAAGGGAGCAGCAACCCAAGGCTACGGCTTTGACAGAGTAATTGCATGCACGCAATACAGTAGCTTCTCCGCCAATTTCATTTAAATGGGGGGAGGGTGGGGAAGCTGGTTTCCAGGTTCCAAATATATATATATAACAGGGGTGGAAAACGGGTGGAACGCCGGTTCCTTCCAGCTACACTACTGCCTGTGCAAGTTCTGCACCACAGCTCAGAGAAAAAAGTAGCTGACTGGCGCATTGATGGAAGGCTATTTTAAAATTACTCAACGATAAGGCATCAATCCGACGGGGATGTTCACGCCGCATCTCCACACACAGCCTGTTTTCCTACTAATTTAAGAATGAATCGCTTGGCAGCCACCAGGTGCAATAACCGTGAGGAGGACGTATCCATCACAATGCACAACGAGTGTGCCACCCCAGAGCTGGCGCGGTCCTTACCTTAGCAGATTAGACAGGGGCAGGGGTCCGGATCCACCGCCCAGGATCCCTCCTTTCCTGCCAGACAGGAGTTTCTCCACCAGAGCCACATTTCCAGTGCGAGCCGCTTCCAGCAGCTCCTGGTCCTTCCCCATAGTCTCTGGGTGACTCCCCCGGAGTCCTCTCCTGGCCCAGGTCCTTCTCCCCGCCCACCCCCTCTCCCCAAATCAGGGCCCTCAGCCCCGCCCCACCCTGAAATAAAGCGAGGACTCTCGGCTCCGGGCGATCCCCGCGGCCCCCGCGCTCCGACTCCAATTCCGGGTGCAGCTTCTACAATAGGGAGCAGCCCATGGCTCAGCCGGGCCGGGCGGTCGGGCGGTCGGGCGGTCGGGCGGTCGGGCGGGGAGCCGCGCCGCGCTCCCACAGCCCCTCCCGGGATCCCGCGGCCTCTCCCTGGGGCTGGGGGCTGGGGTTAGAGGCCTGGGGCACGCAAGGGGGCCGCGGAACGCTGAGGGGTCGCGCGGACTCAGGCTCTGCTCCCAGGAACCCGCGCGCCGCGAATGTCCGTGGCGGCCCTCACACACGGCCCGGGATCTCCTCAGCTTCCGCCCCGGGCGGGCTCGGCGGTTACGCGGCAGCGTCCGCGGCCCGCGACGGGGAGGAGCGCGGCGGCTGTAGCGGCGGAGATCAGGCGGAGCTGGAGAGCCGCGGCGGGCGGGCGGGCGCGTGCAGAGGGCGGCGACGGCTGCGCCTCAGAGCTGCGCGCGCGGGGGGCGTGTGCGCGCGGGCAGGTGCGGCGCGGGCGGCGCGGGGTGGGCGGGGCGGTAGAGGGGCGGTGCCTTGGTGGGCGGGGCCTCGGTGGGCGGGGTGCGCTGGAGCTGACCTCCCTTCCTGAGCTCGCGACCCTCCCTCTCCAGCCTCCCCCGGGGAGACTCGACCCTCAGAGGACCGCGGTTCTGCAGGCCCGGACCGGAGCTACGGTCGTCCCGACGCTCGAGGAAAATCCTCCCTGACGCGATGGGGGAGCGGGTGATGCAGAGAAGGGCCCTTCACCGCTGCGGGTCCGGGTCCCGCAACTTGACGCTCTGTGGTTTTACCTCGCACAGAGTCCCAGATAACATCTCCGCCCTTGGTTGGAAAGAAGAGGTTCATTTTCTCCCCGTTTCGGTGACATTGGCCACTGAGCATTTGGTGACAGTTCCAGTGTTTCTAGGGTCCTTATTCAGCTTGTGTTTAGTTGGGCTTTGGAGATTGCTGACTTGTAAAAAAAATATGGTGGGGAAGTCGGAGGAAGAAAGGCTCTCATTGAAAATTTCTCAGCATCCACCCTGGGAAGAATATAAATGGGCACGGATGAGAGAACCACTTTAATTTGCATGTATCATCAGCAATTCATTGTGCGTGGTTGGCTTGATTTTGTTAGACACTCTCCTTGCTGGTGATGGAAAACTCGTGTTTATTTTCTGAAACTTCCTGTGAGTCCTCGTGCTTTGCACTGTCCTTGAAAGAGGTATCTAAATGTTAACTTGTTGATAATCAGTTGGTAAAAAGGAACATAATAGACAATTTGCTTACAACAAGCCAGTGAACTGGATATTGTGGTTGTATATTCATTTTAGAAATCCAGAAGGAGCGTTTTGCAGAGTCTATTGAAATTCTCAAGATGCCTTGCAGAGTACTAATTAAATGATTTAGAAACGGACCTCAGAATTGAGTTACTGAAGACCCACACTCTTCCCAGCACACCTTCCAGCCTGCATTGAAAAGTGACCCAGACCGATAATTGTTGTAGGCATTTAATGGCAGTCATTGTATCAAGGCACTAAGCAGAGTGGTTTCTATATATTTTTATTTCAGTCAACCCCTACAATAATTATTGGGCACCATTTTTGTTCTTGAGCTACAGATGAATCGAAGATCATGCACTGGGGGTAACTGATCCAAAACTCCAATCCACAACTGCTGGCTATTGGCAAAGATTTTAAGTAAGTAGCTAGGAAACCAAAGTATATGCAGACATATATAAGAGTGACTTGAAATGTATCTTAAGAAATTCAAAATTCTGAGATTTCTTTTTTTTTCATTTATGTATTTAGTACAGGGTCTCTCTACACAGCTCAGACTCAGTGATCCTCCTATTTTCAGCCTCCCCAGTCATGTGCCACAACTCAAGGGCATGCCTGCACTTGCCAAAGCAGGCACTTAGTCCACTGAGCTATCTCACTGGCCCTTCTGAGATTTTATTTGCATAATTCAAAGTTACATAAATTATAGCTTCTCATCAGCAGTTTCCGGAAGGATATAAACATGGTATGTTGGTTTGGTTTGGTTTTAGAATCTGTTTCAACAATTGATACATGATCCCTAACATAGTGAGCTAAACATGTAAAGAATCAGGAGCGGCCTAGGCCTGTAATCACAGCACTGGGCAGGCTGAGGCAGGATGATTATGCCAGGCTAAGAGAGACCTTGTCTAAAAATAAAAAAGAAACAATAAATGAATGAGTAAATTATGATGTAAGAAGTCATGAAATTGATTTTGAAAATGGCAGAAGAAAATCCTCTCTTTTCCTAATGTTGTAACCTGAGGAAAACACCCCTTTCCCAGAAGATACCATAAATACTCAGCTGGAAAAGCTTAAAAATCTCTCACATTTTCCACAAGCAACCTTTAATTGTGGATGAGTTAGTGACAGGAGGCTCCTGAATCATCATTACCAAACTCATGCAACCTCCAAGAAGAAAAAGCCATGAGTAATGATTTACTCCTAAGGAGCTGTTCCCAGTTGCAGATGCTTTGCTGACATCTGATACTCAAAGCCAATTTTTTTTTTATTTCTGTACTTCCTGTTGTTAGTTAGCTCATAGTTTCTTGTTAAAGAGATAAAAGCTTTGGCTGCATGGGAACAGATGCACAAATTAAAAGTGAAAATATTTTTCCAGAAGAGGTTGAATAAACAACTCATTTTTCTTAAATGTCCACATTTGAATCTGTAGAAAACAGAAAGAGCCAGAAAATCTTGTGAACCAGTTAGGGAATCTAGATCTCAGTTTGCACAAATGTAAACTTTAATTCTATATCTGACCTCCACTGGGTTTCTCAGTCCTAATATTCTATGTCTATGATAAAATATGCAATATTTGTGTAATATGTAAATATGTGACATATCAATTCATCACTTTCATTTAATCCTGACAATAGGACTAGGAGATCGATATAAATTTTGCAGAAACTGCCTTTTTTATTTTTTAATTCCTTTTTTAAATTCTGATATACACAAAGATAATTCTAATTACATTTTGGCCTATTGAGAAATACATAATATACATATATATATATATATATATATATATATTCATTCGATTGTGTTTTATTATACGAAAATACTAGGGATTAAGACTAGAAATAGGAAGTAAAACAAAGACAAGGCAAGTAGATACATTTGCCAAAAAATAAACTCTATGGAGACATAAAAGACACTGAAGGAATATGAATCCAGATCAGTCTTAGAACTGTACCAAAGTCTGTTTGCAGTAAGGAAAAGGGAAAGGTGATCCCTTTTCATATAAAGATATCACCTAAATTTGGGAAGAAACCGCACCAAGAAGGTTTAGGAGGCAGTTAATTTACACCAGTGGGCTTGACTGGAATCTGTCCCAAAGAATCAGCTCTGCTGAATGGGATTCTGAGACTTTCATAGGGAGGGCAAGCAGGGAGATACAGAGGCAGATTTGGTGCATTATGATTGGAAGGTTGAGTGACATCACAGGTTGCCAAGGGGATTTATACATCTCAAGTTACATTGCAAAGCCATCACCAAGCTCCAGTAAGTTACACTGTAAGGCTATTATTAGTTACACAAAGACAATAAATATGGGTTACACAAAGGAAAAAGTGTTCTGTTATCAGACTTTTCTGGACATGCCCATCTCGTTTTGATGGGCATTCTTAGCAGGCTTTATTTAAATTTTTAATTTCTCCTTCAAGCTAGCATAATTCAACCTGCAGTTTGAGTGGGGATAGAAAATACCTACTTCCCCATTTGCTCAGGCCCTGTATTGGGGCTGTTAGGCTACAGGGTAGAAGTGTACATCTAGTTAGGGATTATGAACACCTGGTTAGAAGACTACATCTTTTTTTTTTTTTAATTCCTTTATTTATTACAGCGTCTCGCTACACATCACGGATTCTTTTTTCGCGGGGGTGGGGTGTGAGCTCAGCCGGCCCTGCGGGGAGGGGCTGGCATGGCATGTGGTGCTGGGGCTCGAACCGCGGTCCCTGGGAGGCGCTCTAGACCGCTGAGCTATCTTGCCAGCCCAGAAGACTACATCTTTGCATCCCAAATTGCATGTAAATTCTCCCCATGCCCCCCCTGTAAAAACATCCGAAGTTCACCATCTTCTTGAGGGAACCCAAACACAAAAGCATATCACAATGCTTGCCAGTTTTCTGCGGACATATGGTCACTTATGGTGTTGGGAGCTATGGGATGCTTGTTACCCATCCTCTCCAGCTTATAACAGACTAAGCACAAGGACACAAGTGAGTGTCTCACACACCATAGGTAAGTGTCTAACAGCCCACCAAGTTAAAGAATTCCTACTAAAACTAGGCTGAGAATGAGAACAAGACCTACATCCCTGTTCTGCATACTTCAGATTTGCCTATGCAAAGAGAGTGGCAACTCTGCCTCCATGTACACAGGCATTTGAAAGCCTGTCTTCATAGGGGACAGAGCAATGGAAAGAATGATAGAATGTTAGGTTTCCAGCTGGTCTTTGAAAAGCTACCCAAAAGATCCTGATCCCTATATAGACTAGGAGAAAGCCCACTCCCCTTTGTATTGATCTATGAGAAAAAGCCACAGTTAAGCCTGATCTTGTTTTTAAAGCCTTGGCAACTTACCAGCTGGTAAAATGGTCCCAATAGATATAGGGGGGAAAAAAACAGAAGTGTTCTCAGTCACACAGCTCCCACTTAGAAAAAAAGGCAGAAGTTTCCAGTCCTCTGGGGAAAATGAGGGAGTCCCACATTCCCGCACCACACAACATTCTATTACCATCCTGCTGATTATGTTAATAATTCCCCCTCAGAGCTAGCCTGCCTATGTAAATCCTCTCTTAACTCCCTGCATCTCAAAAAGACTCTTCCTTAGCATCTGTATAATGGTCCCTATACTGTGCCTCTTGGTATGGCATTGGGGAGACGGCCCCTTTTTGCCACACTAGTCATAAACATCTCACAGGAGAAGTCCGACTGAGCTGAAACTCAACCTATGGAGGAGAGAAGTGATCTTGGTATCTCTGATCAAGGACAGAAGCTCTCCAGGGCCAAGATCCAGAGTGTTCTGCATATGAGAAGAACTCAAACTAGGTTCCTCTGTCACTATTGGGAACACACTGCCACTGCCACGAAGATGGCATCCAGCTGGAGGAATTGCCATCTTCCTCTTTCAGGACCTTAGCAGGGCTAAGTGGCAAAGCAGTTTGCAAAATAGATCTGAACAGCCAATGTCATGTTTCCGTCCACAGGAGGCCACATATTTGACAGTAGTGCCATGAAATTATATCTCCTACTGATATAACTGTTATATTTTGTGTAGACACACTCCATAATGTTCACACTCAAGAGTGTTGCCTAATGATACACTTCTCAGAACACATCCCTGACTGCAAGCAACACATGACTATGAATGAGAATGAGTTTAAAGTTAAGAGGAAATAGCATAATAATTGTAATAGCTACTCCCTGAAAATTTAGGCTTCAGCCAAGGTTTAGCTCTTCATATTATCATCCTGGATTTTGCAACCCTTGTGTTCTGTCCACACTTCTGGAAAATTTCCTCTCCTCAGCCCCAAGACTCCTTGTCTTCTGCCTTCTCAGATGAAATTCATGAATCTCTTCCAATATGCTTCATGCTCTACTAGAGATTTCTGCCATTTATTAGGCACTAGATTCCATGGCAACTCTCATGACTTTCAAAGAATTTTATCAGCCACCTGTTAAACTTATTTTTTCTATACTGAGAATTGAGCCCAGGGTCTTCACTGAGCTGTATCCCCAGTCCTATATTTATATGACAAGAACTCACTCAGACACTAAGTTGAGCAGGCTGGGCTTCAACTTTCTACTCTCCTGCCTCAGCCACTCAGAGTTCAAGGACTACAGGAGTGTGCCACCACACCTGGCTATGCTATGCCTCTTATGCATCTCTCTAATCAAAGCTGGCTTTGGCAAGACCTGCACTAATGGTGGTTGGACAGGATATTATGTCGGCTTTTAGTACTACGGTCATCCACTAGGAAAATAATTATTGAATTTTTGATATAATTCAGGTATAAAAAATAAGATAAGTAAGCAGCTACACTCTTAATTCACTGATAAGAGATATCTGCTAAAATATATCTGTAAATATAACATCATGTAGGCACCTTGTGCAATACCAAAACATATGAAAACAGTTTGCAATATATTAATTTATCGAATCTGTCTTGTTAAGGTGTATTGAAACTGTCTGATTGACATTTGTAGTTCAATAAAATAAAATAAAAATAAATAAAAGAAAAAAAAGAAGGCTGGCTTTATTGCACCCTGATACTATCCAAAGGCCCCTGAGTCCAACAATTGATTCCTTACCAATAAGGCCTTCTGGGGATGCAGCCCAGTTGTAGCCCAACACATTCCAAGCCTCCATGAAGAGTATCCTCCTGGCTTTTGATGCACAAAAGTTCATCATTTCACTACATCCTCGATAAAAAATTTACACGTATCTCAAGGTTTCTTAAAGTGCAGATGATATTTGAAAGAATTATTGTGTAAACAGGAAATGGACAGGAAATGGAAATTAATCATATTGTGTTTAAACATTTGGTCAAATATTGCAAGATGCTAGAATCAAGATAGCCAATCACATGCCATTTTAATTGTGTCATGTGAGAGTTGAGTCTGTTATGGACAATCAGCTCTCTGTTATGGAAAACATCAGAAAACCCCTCAAGACATTCTTTTTTCTTTTTTTTTCTCAAGACATTCTCCAAACAGAGCAAATGGAAAACCATTCCGGAACCTCACTTTATTGATCATGAGTTACTGGCAAATTAAACTTGCAGAGGATATAGTATTAAAATGGAATGATATTTATACACATTGTACATTTCAGTAATCAATCATCAGATGATTTTTCTTAAGTGAGAGAACATTGGTCCCCACTTTACCAATGTTTGAAATAAGGGTGATGCAACTAGTACAGTCCTTGAAACCAGGAACCAAATGACAAGAGAAGTCAAGAGAGAAGCAGTGCACTCAATGCTCATTTAATTTCTAATAGTTTATAACCAAAGACTCCTCTCCCTTTTGCTGTGTATGTGTGTGTGTGTGTGTGTGTGTGTGTGTGTGTGTACAGGTGTGTGCACATGTGCATATGCATATGTGTTTTAGAAAAGGGAGAAATGGGTGGAGATTAGGACAGGAATGACACCAGCGACACTCATTGGAATCATCAAATCATAGTCACTTCTAGTTGTTTTTCTGCTACAATCACCAAGAGTCAGAGATGTGGAAAACCATGAAATGGAATCAAGAAATTCAGTTAATAAATTATAAAATGTCATCATTGTGTTAAGAAATTAAGTAACATCATGATCCTCATTAAAAGATACAAATATAATTTGGCAAAATGTTTAAAATGTAAAAAAAAAAATGTATATGTTTTTAAAACTGAGCCTTAAACTCCTGCTAGTTAAGTCTGAATAAGTGATTCTAATAGTAAGGGAAAAAGATTTCTGTGAAACTGTGTTCTGGTACTTTTTAAACAGAAGACAACACTGCACATTATATGGTTGAGATCATATTGCTATGATCATCTCAAATCTTTTCATTGATGTATAAACCATATACTGAAAATAATGCCATCATTTGGATGCAGAACAAGACATTGAAAACTATTGCAAAAATTTTTGAAAGAATTCCTGTAGGCCAGGAATAATAGTGAGAAATGTTGCCATCAAATTGGAACCAATTGCAGGGACCAAATTGTGGCACTAAAGTCCCAAAGACAAGGTAGGTGTGGTTACAGTAATGGGCAGCAAAAATGAAATAGTAAACACAATGATGTGACCATTCTGAATGGATCTTTGGCATCTGCTAATTGATCAGGATCAGGGGAAAAAAAAAAACAGGAAAGCATGGAGAGCTCATGGAGGTCTTATTTTATTTCAATAAGCAGAAAACCTTCAGGTTTTGTGATTGCTTTGGTGACTGGTAGTTTAACTGGAGTAATCACTATAATCAAAGTCATGACCCTTCCACCAGTTCT
Source organism: Ctenomys sociabilis (assembly GCA_004027165.1). NCBI lineage: Eukaryota > Metazoa > Chordata > Mammalia > Rodentia > Ctenomyidae > Ctenomys > Ctenomys sociabilis. The sequence continues at coordinate 68,040 of PVKA01005258.1, forward strand.
TAGACTTCATCCAGTGCACAAACCCATATTTATTTATCTATTATTTATTTATTTATTGTGTTTTAAGGAAGGTCCTACAGGGTGTTCAGGGTCTCACTACTGGATCAAATTTGTAGTGATCCGCCTGTTTACAGCCTCCCAAGAGCCGGGATTACAGGCATGCACCACTACAACCAATCTCAATTGCTATGTCAGTGCACCCCAGGGGCGAGGCCAGCACAGCAGGCCCCGGGGATCAAACCCTCAAACCCTGGCCCCTGCGCCTGCTTGCAGGCACTCTAATCTGTTGAACTATTTGGCCCAAAACCCCTAAATCTTTTTTTTTTATTGAGAAACAAATATCAATGAGATAGTTTCAAAGCTGATTAATAGGACTGTTTCAATAATTGGCATCTACCAATGTACGTTGTTATCTTCTTAGTGGTTATCCATACTACAAGAAGCAGACAGGATATCCTGTCCAAACACTATTAGTGCAAATCTTTCTTCTCATTCAATTAAGCGAAAGTAGCTGTATATCTATCCTAACTATTCTGTATATACAAACACAAAATGGTCCTTCCTTTGTAGCCCCACTTTTTGTTTAGTCCTAGCAGAGATGGGTATCCCATTGGTAACTAAAAACATAGGTGCATGAATTCAGCAAAACAATCCAACACAGTCCAGAAGTCCACAATAGTAGTGGATTATCCACAGAAGTTGTTAACTTGAACCTTTCATAGCTCAGCAATTTAATAAGGCTTTACTTTGTATACCTTGTTTTTATACTTTTCTGCTGGATGGTTAAGACCAAGATAAAATAAGACCTATATAAGAAGAAATGTAACTTTTGTATCTGATAAGGTCAGTCACACACCCGCAGGATTTATCCTGTAACCTTGTACTGCACTTCATAGATCCTTTGTCAGGGTCAGCCATGTGGATGAGTCACGGCCATTGCTTGACCAATTTACTCTCTGTGAAAGGCTGACAGAATGTTCTCTCGCTAGGTGACTTTCCCTGGGCACACTATACATCATCGATCGCATTCCTCTGTGGCCACATAATCTTCTTAATCAGAAAATTTGGAGCACCACTGAGTTACATAATGTTACAATACAGGTTCTCCTTTGTCCTGGGTCTTCACTGACCTTGAAAGGCTAGGACAAAATGTTGGCTGACCTTGTAGCCATTCTTTTTCTCCAGTTTTTGATCTGCAAACTTAGGGTGTTAACCCTCCAGAAGAGAAGCTGATTATTAAAGGAGAGTCCGTGTCACCTTGATGGAAGAGTCCAGTACACCAGCATTCTCAGAGAGGGAGATTGTTACCCTGGCTGTGAGTGACGCTGCCTTGGGAAAATACGCATAGTTACAACAACAAAGAGTAAGAAGGGGCCCTTCTGCAATGCAGGAGGCCCCTGGTGTTCTCCTTGTGTTCTGTGCACTGTGGTAACAATGAGTAGGATGTTACAAAGTCCAATGGAGGCAGCAAAGCTGGTGGCCCAGAGAATTTAGAAATAAATGTTAGCGTCACCATGCCAGGCCAGGAACCACACCCAATAGATGAACTTACCAGGGACAAAGGGATATCGACTATGTAGTAAAAAAAGGAAATTTTGAGGCCCAAGAGGCAGCTCAGTAGAATAAGCGCTTCCCTGGCAAGTGCAAAGGCCCAAGTTCAATCCCTAGTTTTGCAAAAAAAAGAAAGAAAAAGAAATTTTTAAAATGCCAGCAGTACCTGACAAGTTGTGGAACTGAGCTATTAATTCTTATTTTGATATAAATGTGTTTTATAGATATTAACTCGTTTCTTTTTCTTCACATCCTATGTGGTATAAACTATGATAACACCTATCCTTGCCTATCAATATTATAGCATATCAAGGAATTTGACTCTTCTAAAAGAAAAATATCAATTATTTATGTATGTATTTATTTATTTATTTATTTATTTGGTACTGGGTCTCACCACACAGCTCAGAGTTGCAGTGATTTTCCTGTCTTGGTCTCGCCAGCGCTGGGACTGCTGCATCACCACACCCAGTCCAGGTCACTGGCATGGCGTGCCTGGGAACAGGGCCAGCACAACATGTGATGTGGGGAATCAAACCTCCATCCCTGCACTTGCCTAAGCAGGCACTTAGACTGCTGAGTTATATCCCCAGCCCTAAAAGATGGATTTTTAAAAAACACTTTGTTTTCTTGAGGCCAGGAAGATGGCTCAGTGGAATAAGCACTTCCCTGGCAAGTGCAAGGGCCTAAGTTCAATCCCCAGTTCCACCAAAAAAAAAAAAAAAAATTTTTGTTTTCTTTTATATAAGAGATAACATGCAAGTTAAGTCCAAGTGGCCAATATCCTAGGTAGAAACATTATTTATATTATTGTCTCTTGTTTTTGTTTTTATATTTGTTTTTGGTACCAGGAACTGAACTCATGATCTTGCACTTGCCAGACAGGCACTGTGATGCTGAGCTATGTCCTTGGCTTTATTACTGTCTTTAATTAAAAATATGTTTGAGAAAGAAGGAAGAAAAAATACATATACATACACACAAGATAGCTTAAAATGGGCAACCTACTTGGATCCCCTTTTGTCTCTCTCTGGGACAAAAGCTTTCTTTTTTATTATTAAATATATAATAATGATGATGATGACAATGATAGCTAAGATAACTGTACTACTAATTTTTATTGGTTCATTGAAAGCAGTAGTTAATGCTTAAGCTTTTTTTAAACCAAATTTACATGCTTATAGTTGATAATCTGAGCAACTACATTAAAGACATCCATTGTTGAGTTCTGTCATCTTGCTTTTAAAACTTCTATGTTGTTTCTAATATTTTTTTAATTCACTTTAAAGTAAAAATGCTTAAAAGGTGTTTATTGTGTGCCAGAGTTGATCAATGATAGGCTTTTGTAATGTTATGTGACATGAAGTTTGTTAAGCAGGAATGTAGCTTCCCAGAATTCCCTTGTTTATATGCCCCTGGGTTAAGATGACCACAGGACCATTTGCACAGGATACACGGAACGGAAAGGAAGCCCCTGCTTCCTGTAGTGGAGGACATGTGGTGCCACTGCAGCTCAAGCCTCTGCCTACTGATTTGGTGACAGGGTCTTTGATATGGGGTGGCAGCCAGACCCGCACACCCTTCTTCTCAGGTATGAGCTTCTCCATGGGCTTCTCTGACTCCAAATCTCCCGCAGCTCCATCACAGGGAAATGGTGTGTTATGCAGTGGTCCAAGCTGTCAAAGTTAGAGTGGGGCGACACCAGCCAGGTCTCACAGTTTCCGGTTTGCCTTGCTCTTTCCCACTTTATGTGCCATGTTCTCGGTGCCAACCTTCCCTCTTAGTAACTTCAGCTCAGCAGACCAGGTAGCAAAGCCGCAGCCCTCACATGCTTTATCACCAGCTCATTCGGCCCACCGGTGTGTGTCTGCTTTCTACTATCTTGACTGGACTTTTTTTTTTGGTTGGCTCAGGTTGCCTTAAGGGCGGGTCTGGAAAGGCATGAGGATCTGGGGATCGAACCACAGAATTCTGAGCCTGACTGCTTTGCTTAAGCAGGCACTTAAACAACTGACTCTACTATATTGATTAAGTTAGCTAAAATACTGTTTTTCACATCTGCATTGGTGGGACTGGTCTGTAATTTGCCTTTCCTGTGCATTTTTATTTCACTATAAAATGAATGGGGAGTGTTTCTTCTAGTCATTCAAAGTTTGAAATATCTACTGTTCAATATTTGATTAAAGATTTTTTAAGGGATAAGATTCAATTTGTGTGTGTGTGTGTGTGTGGAACTGGGGATTGAACTCAGGCCCTTGTGTTTGCCAGGCAAGCACTTATTCCACTGAGCTATCTTGCTATCTCTCTGACCCCTAAGATTCAAATGTTTTAATGATCAGAAGATTATTGTCTGCTGGGCATGGTGGCATGGTTACCTGTAATCCCAGCTACAGGGAAGGCTGAAGTATGAGGATTGCTCGGGCCTAATACAGAAAGTTGAGGTCTCAGGGGGAGGGCATTCAGGATAGGATTGCTACCTTTATCCAGGAGGTTTGTGATTAATGTCATAACTGTGTGCACTAAGAATGTAAACTCATGCAGGGCAACATAGCAAAACTCTTTCTCAAAAAGAAAAGGCTTATTTTCTATTTCTTTATTTTTGTAAGAAGTTTTAGATTTACAGAGAAGAAAAGAGAACATAGTTATGCTACAGCTGGTTTTCCATATTATAAACATTTTATATCATTTGGTATAATTCCTGAGGGCTGGGAAGATAGCTCAGCAGTATAAGTGCCTACCTGGCAAGAGTAAAATCCTCAGTTTGATCTATGGATCAAAAAAGCAAAACTTTTCAGGGTGATGTAATGCCTGCACAAAGAGGAATCATCCATTGTTAGTAAAACCCATAACTGATTTGGATATCCTTACTTTTACTTGGCGTCCTTTTTCTATTCCAGGATAGCACGGTATTAGCCATCATGTCCATATGACAGTTTTGAGGCGTGCTGGTTGCATTGCTTACCTCCTTAGGGGATTTGTCTTCTTCCTTGTGATTAGACTTGCATGATGGATTTTAGCGATAGAGACCACAGGTCATTGGCATTTCCACCACACCACACTAAGGATACATAAGTGGGCATGATGATAAATCACTGTAATGTCAGCCCTGATGTTTATTTTCTCTCCTCACTGTACTGTCCAGAGCTGTATGAAACTACTTCTGGCTGAGATAGTGTTTGCCAGAGGTCTTGGACCATTTGCACTGTTACAACAAAATATCACAAGCCAGGTTTCTCATCAACAGCACAAATTTGTTTCTCACACTTCTAGGGGCTGGGAAGTCCAAGATTAAGACATCAGCAGACGCTGGCTCTGACAACTTGCTTTCTGGTTCAGGGGTAGAGACTCTTAGCCATGACCTCACATGGAAGAAAGGACAGCAAGCTCTCTGGGTCCTTGTTATCCTTATAATGTCACTAATCACATTATGACATTAATGAAAACCCTCCTTTATAAGATACTAATCACATCCTAAAAGCCCCTCTGCCTATTAGCTCTGCTTTGAGCACTAGACTTACAGTGTACAGATTGCAGAGGAGAGGAACACTGAGATGATAACAGCCTTTTGAATGACAGCATCAGGTTTCTGCACTGCAAACTTATTCTGCCCCTCTTCCTAGACTAAAAAGGAAGTCGTGACACGCAGTGTACACTTATAGCATGAAGATTCATGTGTCCCTGCCTAAGGAAAGGGACTGTATACCAAAGATTTACTTCTTCTTGCCCAATGATTCAGTCATTTATTCATATAAGTTTTAAGTCACAAATACTTCATACTTTAAGTTATGATTCAACACTATTTCATTTATTATATTGCTCAAATTATTCCATCTTTGTAAGAATTTTTTTGGTCAACTCCTATGGGGTTTTTTTTTTCTTTGGTTGGTTGGATTTTTTGACCTTTGAATTCATTATGTAGCCCAGGCTGACCTGGAACTTGCAGCAATCCTCTTGCCTCAGCCTCTCAGGTATTGAGATTACAGGTGTGCACACCACACCCAGCTTGTCTCTTTTTTAAATATCCTCATTAATGTGAATTTTTGTTTGGAGGGCTTTGTTTTGTTTTGTTGTGTTTTCGCACTTCCTTACATCCTGGCACTCCAAGGTGCTCCTGGCTTATCCTGTATCTTCTTTCTACAGCAGTGCCTGAATTGGTTACTTCTCCAAGGAATCTGGGTTTGTTTTATTGAAGAATGATAGTTGAAACCAAAATCTGAGTACAGTGCTGGGGTACTCAGTCCTCTCAGATGGCATTTCTTTTAGGCCCTCTAAGGTGATACAGCAAGGAAAAGTGATATATAACCCTCTGTTCATAATAAATTCAACATCAATTTCTGTTATTGTCTCTAATCCATTATCCTGTGGATCATTCTAGCCTAATCCACTTGTTTGTAAATTTCAGCTGTGAGAAACATGGCTTCCATCATCTGCCACGTATTTATTTAATTGTTAAATTTCACTATCTGAGATGTTTTGAACATATACAATGTTTAAATTTTTGAAAATTAAATTACTATAGTAAAACATGCACTGCAATGATCCTCTCAAAATACTTCCTTTGCCTTTGATCGCAGGTAACTCATCCTCTGTGGCATTTTTCAGAGCAGTTCTGTAAGTCTTCCTTCATGATTGTCTGTATGATACAGTGTCACAATAAAAAATACAGTGAAATGGAAAGGGGTCCAAAAGAGGAAGGGAGGGCAACAGAAGGGAAGGGAAGGGCAGTGACAAAAACGGAAGGAAGATGTGTCAGGTCGGTGCACTGACTTGCCACAAGGAGCGTAATCATTATGCACTGCAATTGTGTACTAATTAAAAAATGGAAATTGAAAACAATAAAAATACAGTGACTAGTGCAGCTGAGTACCACTCAACAGAAAAAGAAGGCTCAAAAACATACTAAAGTGTGTCTTCGCCCACCTTCTCATGGATCAGGCACAGTGCAACTTCTCCCTCTTCCCTTAACTTCACAAATGACCATGATAGGTACATTTCTTGAATTAACTCAGGACATCACCTATGACAGCACAACTAATGACACTCACAAAAGAGCACTTCCAGAAGTGCTTCTGGAAGAGGCAAGGACTGTAGGCTAAGAGTATTTGAAAGGAAGGAGAGTATTCTGGAAGGAATAATTGTGATAACTTTTACCATAACAAATGTTTTTAAATCACTGTAGCTTTTGATCACACGTTGAATGTGTGTAGCAGTATCAGAGCTACTAACCTGGATTTCCCATGGGAAACAATATTGTCAACTCACATATGCACCTCCCCTCCACCAGCCAGTGTACTTCAGTTTGACAGTTTAGTTGACCGGGTGATAGTTCCTGTTGTAGTTCCTGTTGCTTCTGTGTCCTAGAAATGGCTGTCACTGTGATACATATTATAAGAATCAGTCCCAGTTGATAAGCCATTCTGCCCCTGTGCTTCCTGCTTGCTTACCTCGTGTAAGCCCTAACCACCAGGGATCAGGGCCCACTATTTTGAGAAACAACTGATTCCTGGTCAGTGCCCATCCAATGTCAAATAAATCTGCCTCAAATCCTTGGTGTCATTTCAGCATTCCTCTTTGCCATAGCATTTGGACATGAATGAGTGACATCACTTTGATTCATTTCACTTATCCATAGGTATTAATCACAGACAACATTACTATTATCCTTCTGTCATTCAGCTGTTAGTGAAAAAAATGTATTTCATTTTCATTTATTCCTTCTCTCTAGTGATAATGAACTTTCCAGTTGAAGCACGGTCTTGCCAAGCTTAGAATTCTTTACTGATGGGTTTTTTTTTCCTGATAACCACTTTTAATGTATCACCCCACTATCTTGTGGCTCACAACATTTCTAGATAGCTTATTGAGAATCCATCTATGTAACAAACACTTTTTACAACTTTTTTTTTAATATTCTTTTTTACTTGTCTTTCAACTGTTTATAATCTATTTTGATGTGGGTGTCTTTGTATTTATCCTACCTTGAATGCATCTACCTTCTCAGATGTCCTCAAATTTGAGAACGTTTTTGCCTCACTTATTCCACTGAGTTATCTCCCCAACCCCTGCCTTTATATTTTCAAATAATCTCTTTTTCCTTCTGACACTCGCATAATGCATATGTGGGTTTGTTTGATGATGTCTCATAAGTTCCTTAAGCTCTGTGCACTTTTCTTATTATTTTTATCAGTCTTTTTTTCTTAGTGTTTTTAGCACAAGTACTACAGGGTCTGACTACACAGATAGGACACGTAGTGATCCTCCTGCTTTCAGCTTCCCAAACACTGGGATTACAGGTATGCACCACAGCCTCAGTTATCTCAGCTCAGCCCAGGGGCAGCACCAGAACAGCATGCCAGGGAGGTGCTTTAGCAGGTGCTTTAATCCCCTGAGCTATCTGGCCAACCCAGAGTCTTCTCAAGATTTTTCTAAAGTGCATTTCTGGGCCCAAGGAGACAATAGGATAAGTGCTTGTCAGGCAAGGCAAGTGCAGGGTCCTGAGTTCAATCCCCAGTACTGAAAAAAAAAAAAAAAAAAAAAAAACCTGCATTTCCCCTGGGCCTCTGTGTATGCATGTTTGCGTGTGTGTGTGTGTGTGTGTGTGTGTGTGGGCGCGCGCATGCGCGCATGTGTTCCTAATATACACGGCTGTTTATTTGAAACAGTGTATCACTATGTAGTGTAGGCTGTCCTTTAACTCACTTATGTAGTATAGGATGTCCTCTAACAGTGATCCTCCTGCCTCAGCCTCCCACATGCTAGGATTGCAGGTGTGTGCCACCATGCCCAGCTATGTGGCTGTTTTTCTCTACAAATCTCACCTTTGCTCCTTCAATCATCAAATCCTTGCCCTAGGGGTCTGGTCTTCCTCTCTGTCATTTCAGTGACCCATTTCTACTGGTTTTTCCTCACAGCCTGAGAGCCAGCCCATGCAAGTGTTGGACATATGAGCTCTAAATTAGGCAGCACAGAGACCAGGCAGGCAGCTCCTTACAGATTATTTAGCTCCCAGTTTGTGGAGGTTTGGCTCCAAGACAGGGTGGCACATGTCAGAGGGCAGCAGTTCATGGCAGCAGAAAATAGCAAATCAGCAAGACTGAAAGGGGAGCAGCAGCAAGAGCAGACCTCTCTCCCCTCCTTATGTTGTATTCAGACTGTCTGCCTCAGGGCGGGTGTAGCACTCATACCCATAATCCCAGCATTGGACCAAGAATCAATCACAAACTCTAGAAGCCTGACCCATGACTGCATGAGGCTTTGGGAAAACAACTAGACACAAACCATAACATCCCTCAACCGCAATTCTCTGGTATGTCCATGAAATCATTGCTTTTCAGTTTCTTCAGATTTTTCTTTATGAGGATGAGAATCATGAGCTCTCCACTGAACCATCTCCCCGGCCCAACTTCTAGATTCTTTATATATCATAACTTTAGTGTAGGTTGTATTTTTCTAGTACCCATTGTTTCTAGGTTTTTATTAGCATACACCTAATTCCTAGGTATTGGTTTCAAACTGACATTCCCTTAACAGAAAACAAGATAAAGGAAAAAGTCCTTGGTGACTTTTCCTGAAGGGTAAAGTTTTATTTTTATCTCATTTTATTCTCTTTTGTGGTGGTGTCATTCACATTTAACTACAGATACAAGGCACTGGGGTCTTACTGTAATCTCATTTTAAATGGAACATCTTATTTAAGTATATGGCTTTATCTACTGTACAAAGAAGTAAATTTCAAGGTATCCATTATTTCAAAATAAGGGCTCACTTTGATGTTCCTGTACTTCCTTGAGTTCCACTCACAATATCTAGTTCCTTTAATAAGGTTTAAATTTTCTCCATTGATATGTAATCAAAATTGTTTGTTGGAAAGGAGATTGGTGGGCTGGCCAAATAGCTCAGGGGATTAAAGCTCCTGCAAGCAGGCGCAGGGGACCGGAGTTCAATCGTGAGGTCTGCTGTGCTGGCCCTGACCCCAGCGCACACTGAGGCAGCGATTGAGACTGGGCATGGTGGCACATGCCTGTAATCCCAGCTCTTGAGAGGCTGTAAGCAGGCGGATCACTACAAGTTCGATCTAGTAGTGAGACCCTGAACACCCTGTAGACCCTTCCTTAAAAATACGTATGAAAGGAAGGAAGGAAGGAAGGAAGGAAGGAAGGAAGGAAGGAAGAAAAGAAGGAAAGAAAGAAAGAAAAGAAAGAAAGAAAGAAAGAAAAAAAGAAAGAAAGAAAGAAAGAAAGAAAGAAAGAAAGAAAGAAAGAAAGAAAGAAAGAAAGAAAGAAAGAAAAGAAAAGAAAAGGTGATAAGTGAGGTCCAGACAGGGAGTTTGAGGGAGGTAATAAAGCTTTTGATATTCATTACAGAAGTAAATCATGAACAAGTAAGCGAATAGTCAAAAGGTGTTGAGATCTCAGGGAACCTTAGAGAGTGTGAGCTTGCAATGTATTCTTTTTACAGCACACAGATACGGAAGCAGGAAAAATAGACTGTGGACTCATTCTTGGGAAAAAGTTGCTGTTGCTTTTCTGATTAGCTTTACCAGAAGGGCTGCAATGTAAGAATGCTCAAGGTTTCAGCACATGAAGTCTCTCTAGGTGGCCAGTCCACGAGCAACAACAGACAAAGCTTGTTTGCAAAGTTGGCATGTGCCAGATATTTTACATTGAAGAGAAACTTTGGAGCATATATTCAGGAATTGATATGACATTAGAAGCAGTATGCATTTAGAAGACCAGAATGACAGGCATTCCAAGCACGGCCCTAGAATTACACATTGCTATTTTCAGTGCAGTGACTTAGTTCACAGGTCCTGCTACAATGCTGTATATGGTTAGATTTCTAAATTTCTGTGTAAAAATATGTAATTGTTTATTCCCATTTCTTTTTAAATTTTTATTGGGGCTAGGGAGATGGCTTAGTGGAATAAGTGCTTCCCTGGCAAGTGCAAGGGCCTGAGTTCAATCCCTGGTTCTGCAAAAAAAAAAAAAAACTATTTTTTTTATTTTTTGTTTTTTCTTCACATTCTGTAGGGATTTTTTTAAATTTATTTCTTTGTATTTTAACTTGAAGAGTGAAAAATAGAAGCAAAAACAAATATAAAAAATGACATAACTAAGGTAACATACAACAATATATATGTTACAGATTTTTCAAAACATGGATAGCTAATTTATATATATTTTTTTTAAATAAAACAATCCAACATAGATCAGCAGTCCACAATAGAAGTGGGTTATCCACAGAAGTTGCTGACTTGAGCCATTCACAGCTCAGTATATTAATATGACTTGACTTTATATACCTCCATTTTTATGCTTTTCTGCTGGATGGTTAAGACCGAGTTAAAGTAAGGCCTATATAACAAAAATTGTAACTTTTTGGCACAGGCCTATAATCGCAGCATTAGGAAGGCTGAGGCAGGAGGATTGCTGTGAGTTCGAGACCAGCCTGAGCTACAAAGTGAGCTTAAGGCCAGCCTGAACTGCATAGTGAGACCCTGTCTCAAAAAAGACAAAACAAAAAACAAAAAAATAAAAAAAAGAAAGAAAAGAAATGTAACTTTTGTATCAGATAAGGTCAGTCAAAGCTGAACTTTTAAAGTTTAACATATCGCCGGGCATAGTGGTGCATGCCTGTAATCCCAGCACTCAGGAGGCTGAGGCAGGAGGATTGTTGTGAGTTCGAGACCAGCCTGAGCTACAAAGTGAGCTTAAGGCCAGACTGAACTGCATAGTGAGACCCTGTCTCAAAAAGACAAAAAAATAAATAAATAAATAAAAAATAAAGTTTAACATATCATTACTTGATGGAAAATACTTGTTTCATGTTTGTCTAAGATGTTTGATATTCAGACAGGTAGTAAGATTAAGCTCAACTGCCTATGTTATAGGGTAATAATATCATCAAGCTTCTCTTTTGCAAGGCTAAAAACTTAAGTTCACAGACCAGAAGTTAGAGAAAAATAAAAGCTACAAGGATAGCCAACATTTTGGCCCTAGCCTTTCAAGGTCAGTGAAGACTCAGGACATCAGAGAATTTGTACTGTAACATTCTATAACTCAGTGGTGTCCCAAATTTTCTGACCAAGGAGAATATGGGCCCACAGAGGAAAGTGATTGATGATGTAAAGTGTGCCTAAGGAGAGTCACATGGAGAGAAAACATTCTCTCAGGCTTTCACAGAGAGCTAATTGGTCAAGCAATGGCTGTGACTCATCCACATGGCTGACACTGACAAAGGATCTACAAAGTGCAGTTCAGGGTTTCAGGCTAAATCCTGAGGGGACTTAACTGACCTCATCAGATACAAAAGTTACATTTTTGTTATATAGGTCTTGCTTTATCTTGATCTTAACCATGCAGCAGAAAAGTATAAACATGAAGTCTAAAAAGTAAAGACATATTAACACGCTGAGCTATAAAAGGCTCAAGTCAACAAATTTTGACATTGCCAGTCCTACAGATAACCCACTACTGTTATGTACTACTAGACTACATTGGATTATTTTACTGAATTCATGTACCTATAATATTTAAATGGCAATGGAATACCCATCTCTGAGAAAACTAAACAGAAAAAGGGGATATAAATAAAGGATCATTTTGTATCTGTATATACAAAATAGGATAGATACACAGCTACTGTCTCTATTTGTTTCTCAATAAAATTAATAAAAAAAAAACTTAACTGTGACTCTAATGACAGAGAACAATGCCAAAGCTGGCCAGGTGGTGGGGATTCACAAATGAAGAATGCAAATGGGATCCACTACAGGCTCCACAGGATTCCCCTTCTACTCAGGAAAACAGACATGGAACAAGCATGGTCTTAAGTGAAGAATGTCAGGAAGATGCTGCAGCGCTGTGGGTGTGGGAGCAAGCCATCTAAGGCCACAGGCAAGTGGAGACTTTGTCTCTGGATGATATCAAATTGGGACCTGAGGGGTGAGTGGGCCAAGGGAGGTGGAAGGAAGAGTTCCAGGCAGAAGGATTTGGGAAATACTGCACCTCACTCTTCAGAGAGCGATGTGAATTACACCTACACACTCCCTTCCCCCCCCCCGTTTCTCACTAGTTTTACTTACCTCTTCTGTGTTTGTCATATTCATTGAATTTGTTTATTATTTCATGTTCTTAATTGCAATATGATAAAGGCATATTTATACTAAAACAAAAGATAATAATAAAAATAGTTGTTTTTTCTCTTGTATGTGGTCTATGATTCCATCTTTAACTCATGACATTTACCATTTTGAAAAAGCTTTCCTCACTTTTCATTCAAAGTAAACCATGACTTACCCTTTTTAAAATATCTATGTATACTTCATGGGTCTGTGAATGGGAATAGTTTCAACAACTTGTCTGAAAACAAAGCTAAGCTATATATGAAAAAAAATGAAGTTAACTATAATTGTCCAGCATATGCTTTCTGGTTCTCTCATACTAACAAAGAAACATGTGCAACTAATTCTCTGTTTATTTGCCACCATCCAGAGTCCTCCCACCTACCATATTCATGGGCTGGCTTCTTCCTGTTACCCAGCTGAGGTCCAAGCCTGCCAACATAGGGACCAAGCTGGACTCAATTTGCAGCCAAGAACAGAAGGGGAGTAATTATGGGATTTTTCTGGACTCTGTAGCTCAATCTGACTAAATGCCTGTATCTCCTACTTTGGTACCTGCTTTCTGAAATACTCTATTGCACTGCAAATTATAATTTTGCAATAGAAAAAGTACTACAATTGTGGTCAGAAGACCTGGGTTTGAATCAGAACATTTGGGTTTCAATCCTAGTGTGACCTCTTCTTACATTACAACATATCTGGAGCTACCAGTACCCCAGGTGGAATGTATTATGCACCTTTACAAGGGCATTAACCTGCTGGGACTGCAAAGCAAAGTACTGGGCATCTTAAATAGCAGAAGTTTAAGAGAAAGGTTTTTCAGGGTTGGCTCTTTCTTTTCTTTTTTTTTTTTTTTTTTTGTACTGGGGATTGGACTCAGGACAAAGCAGGCACTTATGCCACTGAACTATCTCCCCAGCCCATGGCTATTTTTTCTGAGATTTCTCTCACTGCTCTGGCTTTTCCTTCTGTCTTCTTCACCCAATCTTCCCTCAAAATGTTCTAATCTATTCTTACAAGACACCAGTAGACTACAGCTCATCCTGTGACTCATTTTAACTAAATTGCCTCTTTAACCCCCTGCATCTCCTGAGGGACGGCAGCCTCACTGCTTCTTTTTTTTTTTTTTTTTTTTTTTTTTTTTTTTTTTTTTTGTCTTTTTGAGACAGGGTCTCACTATACAGTTCAGGCTGGCCTTAAGCTCACTTTGTAGCTCAGGCTGGTCTCGAACTCACAACAATCCTCCTGCCTCAGCCTCCCGAGTGCTGGGATTACAGGCATGCGCCACCATGCCCGGCTTCTCACTGCTTCTTCTGTGGTTACCCATGGATGCACGCCTTTCAGCACCTAAAGTAGTGGCATTGGGCACTTCAAGGACAGGAATTTCAGATATGTTTGCATTAAAGAATGATTTCTTCAGTTCTCCTCAAAAAAAAAAAAAAAAAGTTCAGTTTGGTGGCACTGTGACAGAAGTCTTTCTGAAATACAAAAAGGGTGAAACAAATGACTTTGAGTTGCTGAAGAACCAGCTGCTGGGTCCAGATATAAAGTGTCATCAGAAACTGGTCAAGCCTGTGGAAGTCTGTTACATAGATAACATAGAGAAAGCACCCAGCAGCTAAATGGCTGAAGGTGGGGCAAGATGGCAGCTCTTCTCTCCATGGAACATGGCCTTGTGAAGAGTTGGTGTGATACAGAACTGATCCTAGTTGGGAGGTGTGAACCTGGGCTCTGTCTCTTAGTTGGGATGACCAGATTATTAATTGGCTGCTAGAATTCCACTCTCCCATCATGCAGAGACAGAAGATTTTGAGCAGCTTATCAGGATTTTGTTGAGATTGCCTTGGTTGAACAGGAGTCAAACAGTGGGACAGGAGTATTTGGTTTTTCTTGGTAATCTTGTGTTAGCACAGCATGTTTTTAGGCCACATCTCGGCATGATTGCTTCTCATTTTGCACCTCCCCAAGTGATCATTAAGGTGACACAGATGTTTCAGGTTCTGATGAAGATTTAGACACATATCACAGAGCCTTGCAAATAATAGCAAGATGTGTCCTACCGACACCATGGTTTCTTATGGCAATACTGGTAGAAAAATACCCATTTTTTAGAAAATCAGAAAGAACATTGGAATGTTATGTTCATAATTTACTAAGGATAAGTGTCTATTTTCCAACCTTAAGGCATGAATTTCTAGAACGTGTTATTGAAAAGCTATGCAAGTTGGATGTGAATGCATCCAGGCATGATATTGGACATGCTGAGGACACAGTGGCTCAAGCTTACGGCAGGACAGATTCCACAGAAGGGTTGTTTACTATGGATGAAGATGAAGAAGCCAAATGAGAAACAAAGGGCAGTCCTGAGTGGCCTGGTCAGGTGGTCCATCCTGCAACTCAACATCCTACTGCCCTTCCTTTTGTCCTGTATCAAGGATGTCTGCTATGTGGATGGTAAGACTGACAACAAAAAATTTATATTGCAAATTGATAGCCATCTTTGACAAACTCCTGTTGCCCATCCATGCTTCCTGCCATGTACAATTTTTCATGTCTTACCTCTGGAGCTTCAAATTGGGATTTGCAGAAGCACTTTTGGAACACCTCTGGAAAAAAAATCACAGGACCCAAATAATCCTGCCATCATCAGGCAAGCTGCTGGAAATCCTATTGGGAGCTTTTTGGCAAGAGCTAACTTTGTTCCTCTTATTACTGTAAAGTCCTGCCTCGATCCTCTGGTTAACTGGCCATGCGTACACCTTAGTAACCAGGATTCCAGAGCAAAGGCTTTTTGTGACATTGCTCTCCATGGCCAATTTCTTCCAGCCTGCCAAGCTGTGTTCTATACCTTTGTTTTTAGACACAAGCAGCTTTTAGATGGAAACTAAAAAAAGGTTTGAGGAAACCCCCAGAGTCTAAATTGTCATTACACAGTGATGAGCCAACTAAACCCTCTGAAGATTTGCTTGCTGTCAGCGGTTAATGTCTTTGCTGCTATCACAAATAAGTACCAGCCAGTCTTCTACACTATCATTGAGAGGAACAATCACCAGATGCGACCAGTCACTAAAAATACAGCTTAAAGGGACTCGACACAGACCTACAAAACCCACTTGACCTTTCTTGCCCTTTGATCTTTGTGTGCTTAAGAGGTCAAAGAAATTCATTGATCCTATTTATCAGACATGGGAAGACATGAGTGCTGAAGAGCTTCAGGAATTTAAGAAACCTATTATAAAGGAGATAGAAGATGAAGACAATGACTTTTTGAAAGGTGCAGTGTCTCAAAACAATTCTGTGATTGGGATTACACCGAGCTCCTGTGATACACATTTCCAAAGTCCTTCCAGTGGTGTGGGATCCCCACCTATGGTATACCAGCAAGCTGGTCCCCTCTAATCTCAAGAACTAGTGACTGAGATGCGTTGCTCTTGCCAGGGCAGCCTTCAGTATCCAGGTTCATGCTGCTTAGGCGCTGACCGGACTGTAGCACACATGCAGGCACTGGGCACTCTACTTGGCTTTTCTTAGTGTCTGAACAGATATTTTTGTTGCTGTCTTCTTTTGTTCGCCTTATAGATAAAAAGACTATTGTGTGCAATATTTTACACAAGGGTTAATGGTGAAGACTGCTTGTTAATTTAATGTATCTTTTTTATGTCATTGTATAATTTTTAATATCAGTACTAGTCCATTTTAATAAATTGCTCCTTTTAACATGGGTTCTTTTCAGAGCCATAGTCACAGGACTTTCTTGGTCTGATTTCAGTGAAAAATCATTTATGATAGATCCTCTGTTTAAAAACTAGAATTTTTTCTTAGGTAAGTGCAGAGGCCATGGTTCGATTCCTGGTTCCACATGCCGCACCAGCCCGCCTTCAGGTGCGCTGAGCCAGCCATGGAGTCCGGGTGTGGTGGTGCGCACCTGTAATCCCAGCACTAGGGAGGCAGAAAGCAGGAGGATCATTATGAATGTGGGCTGCACAGTGAGACCCTGTACAAAAAAAAAAAAAAAAAAACCTAGAATTTTTTCTAGATGCTGGTGCACATCTGTAATCCCAGCTCTCAGGAGGCTGAGACAGGAGGATGACCATCATGTGTTCAAGGCCAAACCTGAACTACATAGTGAGGCCCTGTCTCAAACAACAATCACAAACTCAAATGTTTCTTTTGGCTATATTGCTTACTTCCAGCTGTAATTATGTTTGTAAGTTGGGACTCCACTAAATTCAGAGAAGACTGAAGGAAAGTGGGAGATGCCAGTGCTGAACTAAGATATTTACTACACTTTTGAGCTGGGGTTGGTGAACTTCTTCTGGAACTTCAGAGGATTGCAGAAGACAGGAAGGAAGGGAAAGGGAGTTTATGGACACAAGATAGACAGATAATGTATTTACTCAGTATAAAAATATATCTGAAAGAAAGGTAGAGGTCCAGGTAAAGGTAATTCATGCTGAGAAAGTGACTTTGGGCTTTTGTAAAACACGAGACAGTATTTGACTCCCAAGCACTGGTTAGAACAAACCTGCTTGTGTATTCCAGTTACGTTCAGTTTTGACCAGTATCTTTTTATTTTTTATTTATTTATTTGGCAGAACCGGTGATTGAACTCAGGCCCTTGTGCTTGCCAGGGAAGTGCTTATTCTACTGAGCTATCTCCCGGGCCTCAGTATCGTTTTTTCTTAATGTCTCTTGGCTCTTTGGTGGAATGGGTTGCTATGGACAATGCTGCTGATTCCCTGTAACGGCTGTGCATATCACTGATGCAGCATGATGAAACCCTCCTAGAGCAATACTCCGTATTTTTATAACTAAACACTGGGAAAAAGGAATCTTCACTTTTCTTTGAACAACTTGAATCTTTACTATATTTTCCGTTCCTTCCTTATGCATACTTTGTCTATTTGTGAAAAGCATATTTATTATCTACCATGTGTATTTATTTAGATAAGCAATATTTTGTGATGAAATATTTGCTTCCTAGGTGTTGTGGTTTAGGGCTTTTGCAAGGTGAACAATATAGTACAAGACACATTTTATAGTAGTATTTTATAATAAATCACCCAAGAATTACATACTACAAGTGCAGGTAATCTGTCCACACACTAAATATTAATGAATCCAGCTGAGGGTCTAGAGCTCATAATAATGCTTCCCACCCATCCAACTGGAGGCCTAGAGCCTGTAACCCACAACAAAGTCCCATGTCTATCTATTTCAAGGATATGAGTTGGAAAGGCCCAAAGCTCAGTAGTGAAAGCTAGGATGCCAGGGGCATGAAGGATCTGTGCTAACAGGCTGAAGGATCTGAACTGGAGCTAGGAAGTAACACTCAAGGTAAGCACCAGAGTCCGTCCAAAGGTATCACAGCTATCCTCAGCAACAGTGAGGTCCTGAGCTCCTCCAGTGATGAGGAAAGCTGAGTTCCCATCTGGAAAGCCAATGCAACAAGCTTCTCAGTGATGCTGAGTGGTGCACCATCTTCCCCTCCAGAACCAGGAAGTGTTAAGATGAGGATCCACGCTCCTCCAAAGTTTGTTTGAGACAAGATCAAACAAACAGCAGAACAGCCCAAGAGAACTAGCAGCTTCTAACAGCTCCACAGCTTCTCCAAACAGCAGTCCTAACAGTGTTTTGGAGGCTTCTGTTCTGCCTTTATGCTGCTGGCAACAACCCTCAGGAGGGCCTCCTGCACCCAGCACCATGCTAGATTAATTCACCTGGGCATAATAAGTTGACCACCAGTTAGAAACCCTTTCTGGTCAGTGTTTTCACTTTAATTAGCATCTTCTTCCCTGGTTGAGGTGGTGAGTGGATAAACTGGTGTGTTTCCCACTGCGGGCAAAGCTTTGACTTCACAAATGGCATTTTGAGAATAAGGTTCAACTATAAATTACATGCTGTATTTAGTTGAAAGAGAGAACTATATTTTCATATGCACTACAAGAAATTATTTCAAATCTCTTTTCTTGTGGTGTGGGAATCAAACCCAGGGCCTCGCACATGCTAGGTAAATGCTCTTCCACAGAGTCACACACAGCCCTTATTTTAAATCTTAAATGACTGTCACTTTGCCTCTTAACTGACTGCTCTTACAATAAACTATTATTCCCAAAAACCATCTGGGAAGTGCATTATTGATATTTGGCAATGTGCTCATTTCTTTGTTAACAGAAGTACCATCTTTTGGACTGCTCCTAAAGCCATACGATTCAAAACTTTGATCCAGAATAAAACAACTTAAAAATTATTATTCTGAGAGTGGATAGTGATGAAAAGGATAGTGGTAAGAAAGCAAATTGGTCAAGCAATGGCTGTGACTCATCCACATGGCTGACCCAGACAAAGGATCTGCAAAGTGTGGTACAGGGTTACAGGATAAATCCTGAGGGTGTGTGACTGACCTTATCAGATACAAAAGTTACATTTCTTGTTATATAGATCTTGCTTTATCTTGGTCTTAACTATACAATAGGAAGTATAAAAATGAGATATATAAAGTAAAGTCATATTAATTTGCTGAGCTGTGAAAGGCTCAAGTCAATAACCCACTACTATCGTAGACTGCTGGACTGTGTTGGATTGTTTTGCTAAATTCACACACATATAGTATTCAGATGCCAATGGAATACCCATCTCTGCCAGGACTAAACAAAAAAAGGGGCTACAAAGGAAGGACCATTTTGTATCTGTATATGCAGAATAGTTAGGGTAGATATGCAGCTACTTTTGCTTAATTCAGTAAGAAGATTTGTACTAATAGTGTTTGGACGGGATATCCTGTCTGCTTCTTGTAGTATGGATAACCACTAAGAACATAACAATGTAAAATGTCTTAATTATTGAAACTGTCCTATTAATCAGTTTTGAAACTGACTCATTGCTATTTGTTTCATATATATATATATATATATATATATATATATATATATATGGATAATGGTAGCAATGATGATTAAAAATAATTAAAAAAATAGCTCAGCATAGATTAATTTACTTATACTTCATTATTCTGGGTAAACATTTTATTTTGGCAAATCATATGTTACATTACTTATAGTAATCGACCAGTACCAGCATTTACCTTATAAAGATATGCTTACACAGTTCATGAATTTTTTATTTAGTTATGGTACTAAGGATTAAGCCCAGGCCTTTCACACTGTGCTACC
Organism: Ctenomys sociabilis; assembly: GCA_004027165.1. Classification (NCBI taxonomy): domain Eukaryota; kingdom Metazoa; phylum Chordata; class Mammalia; order Rodentia; family Ctenomyidae; genus Ctenomys; species Ctenomys sociabilis. The sequence goes on from PVKA01005258.1 coordinate 87,885, forward strand.
CTCTGTCCCTTTTTATTTTTTTTAATTTTGTGACAGAGTCTCTCTAGATCACTAAACTGCCCATGCTATGCTTGAATTTGTGACCCTGCTGCTGTAATCCCAGATTACAGGATGTGGCCTAGGTCCAGTTTATGAGTATAGATTTAATATACCTTATAATTTCAAAATCAGCTATACAAATTTTTTTATTATTTTCATTTTTTTGAAGGTTAGGCATAAAAGACTATGGATAATTAAATATAAAAATCATAGATACTTGTAGGAAACTATTAAATTAATAATTCCAGTTTATTCTATTACTTAAACCATAACAGCTATGAAATTAACAATGATTATATATATATTTTTACGCACGATAGCTGTATTGAACAAAGTCAATGATATTTCCAAGAAAAGGAGGTTAAGCATTATAAACTGATACTCATTGGAACAATTTTTTTGCTGAGTAGTCATCCTTTTTTTAGCAGAAACCACTTGGAGCTTTAGGGTACACAGCCTTCAAACCATGACCAAAGCACAATGCACAGACCCCAGGGTCCACCCAGCTTAAGCTGCCCGGGACTGTGCAGGTACCACCAGGAACAAGCTGCAGAACTCCCAGCTGCCCTCACTGCAGTCATGGCAGCCCCGTCCTTCCCCCGCAGGTGCAGGGCAGCTGCTGACACCGTCTGTCTTGTCATTCTTTTGCCATCTTCAGAACTGCACAGTCAATTCTTGGCCTTCTGGCTAAGATCAAATGCAGCACTGCACATTCATATTTCATCTGTTCGTGTCTGATTTATTACTTATACTCTGCTGAATACACACGTCACATTTTGTTTACATCTTTACTGCTTGATGGCTATTTCAGTTGTTGCTATTAAAATGCTGCTAGGGACATTTGTGTAAAATCTCTGTCTGGACATAAATTTTCTTTCTTTTCTTTACGGTTGTCCTGACCCCAACTCAATCCTAGGAACTGAATTCAGGGCCTTTGCACTGAGCTACATTCTCTTTTTAAAATATTTTATTTTGAGATAAGTACTTGCTACATAGCTCAGGCAAAGCCTGAGATCAAATTTGTGATCTTCCTTGACAAATTTGTGATCCTCCTGGGACTACAGGCCCATGCCACCACATCATGTTGGACATGTATTTTCATTTCTCTTAGGCAAACATCTGGTAGAATTACTGGGTCCTTATGATGCTGCCAAACTGTTTTCCAATGGTGTAGTATTCTGTCTTTCCAGAGAGTCTGAACTGGACTTCACTACCATCATCTGGTATTCTGGTAGCTTGTTTTTGGTACTGGGGATTGAATGAACCCAAGGCCTTCGCACTGTGCTAATACCCAATCCTTTTTATTCTTTTACTTTGAATCAAGATCTTGCTAAGGGGGAACTGCCCGCTTAGGCCCCCCTCCTGTCCCTCTTTCAGACAGGAGCTTTCTTTCTCTCAATAAATATATTCTGCTCATAATAATGATAATAATAATAATAATAATAATAATAATAATAATAAGCTAAATATAAAACTATAATATGATCAAGATGTGGAAAAAAAAAAAAAAAAAAGATCTACGGTTCCCAGGCTAGGCTAGAACTTGCCATCTTCCTGCTGTAATCTACTGGGGTTACAGATCTCTCTCACCACATAGCTGGACTGCACATCCTTCTTTTGAAGGTGAATCGTTGCTCCTCATTGTGGTTTGAATTTGTATTTCCCAGTGGCCAAAGAAATTACTCATCTTTCTGTTAAGACTTTATACAAATCTTTTCCCTGTTTTTTTTTTTTTTTTCTTTTTTTAAAATTGTTTATCTTAAGTTGTAAACGTTCCTAATGAGATCTGGATACAAATGTTTTGTCAGACAATGTCTGCCAATATTTTCTCCTAAGTTGTGGCTTGCCTATTTAATGTTTTGTACAAGAAAAGACTTTAATTTTTTGAAGTATGCTGTTTCATTTATGGCTCATGCCTTTTGTGTCTAATCCCAAGATTATCAACATTTTCTTCTTTTTTCTAGAACACATTAATTTTGCCCTGAAATGTAGGCCTATGATCCACTTTAACTCTCATACTTTAACAACATGAGAAAAATCAAAATTCATTTCTTTTCCATGTAGATGTTGAGATATTTTAAAGCGACTCTTTGAAAATAACTTTTTCCCATTGAATTGCTCTGGCCCCTTTACTAAAGATCAACTGACCACAAAAGTGTGAATGAATTTGTTTATGGGTCCTCTAGGTGTATTCACTGATTATACATGTCTATCTTACTTGCAGATTTATTTTTGTTTTTTGTTTTTTGGGTTTTTTTTTTTTGTATTTTAGGGAAGGGTTTACAGAGTGTTCAAGGTCTCACTACTAGATCAGACTCATAGTGATCCACCTGTTTACAGCCTCCCAAGAGCTGGGATTACAGGCCTGCACAACCACACCCCGTCTCAACTACCTCTCAGCACGCCCTGGGGGCAAGGCCAGCATGGGAGGGGGATCAAATCCCCAGCCTGTTTGCAGGCACTTTAATCCCCTAAGCTATTTAGCTGGCCCTAGACACATCTATCTTCATGAATCCTTTCATTTTTAATCCTCTAGCGAGAAAAGTAAGTATGTAAAATATCTTTCACTGAAGCATACAACTTACCAACCAAATAAAGACAATCTCTCTATATAGCATTTTCTTACCACATAGCTCTTTTAAAAATCATTTATTTCTTTATTTGGTATAGGTTCTCACTATGTAGCTTGACTCATAGTGATCCTCCTGTCTCAGCCTCCTCAGCACTGGGTTTACAAGAGTGTGCCACCACATCTAGTTTCAGTAGCTGGCAGAGCACATCCCAGGTTCCAGGGTCAGCATGGTATGTGGTTCTGGAAATTGAACTCAGGTCCTTGACAGGCAGGTACTTAGACCACCCAGCTACCTCCCCAGCTCCTTACTGCACAGTTTTTTTTAAAAAATGGTAAATCAATTTTGGAAATTTATTAGATGTAGAAGAAAATGAGAAGAGAAAGACCTTTGGCTAGAGGGAATAAATTGTTCCTAAGAACTGCACTGCTTCTGTTCATCTAGAGGAATGATTTTCAAACTTTAGAGGACTACATAAGCATTTTTATGAGGCAATTGAGCACAGTAAGAACACATCTGGGCCCCTCAGTCTAGTCCAAGTCTTCAGCCAGCAGTTAGTTACATCTGTGGGTATAACCCTGGGTGGTGTAAACAGGGCACCACTGTCAGCAATTCTGAGACATGGAGAGGAACACAAGAATTGCCAGAAGACTGGAAGCACAGATGTTCCCATTTTCAAAAAACATAAAAAATGGATTCTAGAAACTAAATGCTAATAAGCATGATATTGAAAGCTGAGAAAATTACAGTAGAGATGAAGCATATAGTTTATCAACATCTTTTCAAGTGATCAGAAGATAAAATTGTTTCTTCACCATACTAAATTACTTAAAATTATATATCTGAAAATAGCTAAAATAGATTCTAAATTATTATAAGTATCCAGTAAATATCTTTATAAAAAACAAGCTAACCTCAAACCTGGCTCTGGCAAATTGTATAACAGAAAGAAAGTATAAGGAGAGAAAAAACTGTACAAAATTACCTAATATGGTGCAAAATTCTACACTTAAAAATAGAACATCTTTTTTCTTTTCCGCCCGCTCCCCCCTCCCCCCGAGTGCCGCTCCGGCTGCACCACGCTCGCTCTGAGCTCCGGGCTCCTGCTAAGCTTGCGCGGCCGCCACCTCCCTCAGTCACCATCATGATTATCTACCGGGGCCTCATCAGCCACGATGAGATGTTCTCCGACATTTACAAGATCCGGGAGATCGCGGACGGGCTGTGCCTGGAGGTGGAGGGCAAGATGGTCAGTAGAACAGAGGGTAACATTGACGACTCGCTCATTGGTGGCAATGCCTCTGCTGAAGGTCCAGAGGGCGAAGGCACCGAAAGCACAGTAGTCACTGGTGTAGATATT